>JAOEGS010009797.1:88256-136295 GCA_025447755.1 Corythornis vintsioides | reverse complement strand
TTTCCCACAAAATAGCTCATTTTCCATTGATGATGGGTTTTTTGGTACAAATAATTTTCAATTTTCATTTTAATGCACATTTGAGGATTTGGATGGGAGGCAATATTTGAATGAAGTAGTAGAAAACTTCTCATTACATGTCATCTAGGATAAGCTGTTTTCATGAAATGAAAGCAAAAAAAAAAGTTTCCACTGTTAAAGTAAGGAATTTTTAAAACTCTGGTTATATTTGGCAGCTTGAAATCAGTGGAATTAGCTGAAGACCCTGCTTTGAGCTGGACTGAATGTTACTGCTGGTTTGATATCAAACAACTGTTAAATATAAGCAGACCACTACTAAGTATTACACTTAGACAGACAGTGGTTTCTGGTTTGTGCTTCATGCAGTTATTTCCATATTTATATCAGGGAAGCTTGAAAGGACCAAAAAAAATCAATACTAATACAGTTCACCAATTCAAAATTATTCTCCAGAACATCTTGCTTAGTGTGCTGCTCACATACTCTCAAATCCTATGTGGCAAACCATCACTTTTGAGATGATGAAAAGTCTTGTTTTTCTTAAATCAGCTCCATCCAGAAAATGCACATTAGCTCAGAAAAGAACAGGGAAAACTCCACAGAATTATAAAATCATTAAGAAGCTCCCATTGACAAGCTGTACATCTCCACTTGGATGATAAAAAGTGTCCTAGATCCACGACTTTCTCAACTGCTGACTGTTGGCACTATTTAGCTTGTGTTAAGGAGTTATTTTTCACAGAGCTAATGTTCAGTGTTCACTGGCAATCATGCTTCTTTAAACCCTCAGAAGTAAGCCACTCCAAATCACTACATTTTCTGAACATCTTGCCAAGCATGCTTAAGCCTTAAGTGATAAGAAAACAAAGAAAATGAAATCATCTCTTGGTAGAGAAGCAGCCATAATGGTCTGAAGGCAGGTGAAGGGAGGAATGGAGTAGGGAGAGAAATTTGAAAGAAATATAATAATGCCATTATTGTTAAAAAACAAAACCCCAAACCCCACAGTTTTATAGGAATAAACTGGTGGTCTATAAAAAAATGACAGTTCTCATACATAAGTGGCCATTTACAAGAGTAAAGTGGCCACTTAGAGTAACAGAGTATGCCCAGTGTAAACATGCTCACTATTTTGGAAGCTCAAAGAAAAGAAGTAGAATTTTGAAACCTGAATTCAATCTTAATTAGTCCATTTTAGAAGTTAGAAAGGTTAAATTCTGAAAAAAACACCCCAACCCTAGAAAATAAGTAACTTCCCATAAGAAGATGTATTCAGAAAGCATTATTTTCTGTTAAAATGTAAGTTGAAATCAGCCACCACTCTTAGAATAAAGATTTTCTGGAAATCCTGTTCTGTTCTAGAAGGGATGATGCACTGTCTCTTCTTTAGGCAACACTGCATATAAACTTGAGCACAGCTGTATGTGCTCCTTTTAAACAATACTGAACCACAGCATGTTCAAACTACAGAACAATTATTTTTCAATACTTCTCAAGATACGTGATGCAAGAGAACAGTAAGTTAGTCTGAAATATTTTAAATTAACTCTAGAACTAATGTTGCAATACTGCTATAACTGGAGAAGATTATACTTTTCTTCTCTTGCTCCTGGTCCACCTAGTTTATTCTGTATATTTGACTGAAGCTAATCAACAGTTTCTCCATCATATTTTTTCCTCCTCTTTCCTGCTTTCCCCTTCCTTTAGCACTTTCACTCTTCAAGGGAAGAAAAGGTACACTAAATCAATTAATTATTTTACCTAAATTAGGAGTGAAACTCAAGTAGCAGTAGTGTTCTTGAAACTACAAATTATTAAATTGAGAACATATTATATACTAATAGTGCACTTATGATTACCAGCTTGTAATTCAGTTGAGCTAAAAGGTGACAAGATGATAAATCCTAAATAGTCTGACATGATGTCTGCACTAAAATTAATTTCTAGCTTGTAAAAAAAAAAAATCTACTACTTCTTTCACTGGAATTTCATTTTGGAAGAATTAAAACAAAGCAGGCTAGGCTATTATCTGAGTTAAAAGTTAACGCAGAGATTTTTCTTACCAAGTTAACAACATACTGCACAGACTTTAATGAAATGTTTTTCATAAGCCAGGGCTAAAAAAAACCCCATGTTTACTGCTAGCAGCAAGCAGGAGGTAGGGTGAACAAAGTCTTACTGAAAAGATGTCTAGGGCAAAGTAGCAGTGAGGCTGTGACCTGTTTGTCCTTCTCTATAGGGAGTTACCCACACCAGACTAGAACAGAGATCATTTTCACCCCCAAGTTGTTTCACAGTCATTACTGAGCTAGTCCCTGCAGGTAGCAATCAATGAAACACAAATGTTTCAATAGGGATTGGCAGGTGGTTTTCATCTCAGGCTGAAGTGAGCAGAAAAATAAAACCAGCATGTAGATGCCACTATTATTTAGTTTAGATTAGTCAAAATTCACCTAAAACAGAAATTCATGGTGAATTCTTCACTCTGATAGGAGACAGCTGCTCCCTTTGCCAACAACTATTTTTTTACATCATTTATTTGGAAAGAAGGGAGCCAAACAAAAAGCAAACATCTCTACTTTCAAATTTGCATCTAGGGCATCAAAGTTATTATCCCTCTGAAATACTATTTTTACCAATTCCAAACCAAATTGACAACTGAAGAATCCTAACAAGAAAGGAAAGTGGCATTAAAAAACTGCTGTTAAAGCATCAACTTGTTCAAAAATAATGCTACTTAAATACACTGTGGCATTTCCCTGTGGTTTGTGTAGAACACGTTACATAATAGAGCTCCATTTCTATTTGCATCCAGGGCAGAAAAAACAGATGCTGTTTATATTTCCTCGTAACTATAGCTAACAAAGAGTTCAGTGCTTAACAACAACAAAAAAAAGAATAGAAGAAAAACCAAACTTACAGTTCTGAAAATCATAACTAAAGAAGTAATTTATAAAAAAAAAACCACACACATTTGTACAATTTAACATCTAAATAACTAATTTTAGGCCTTTTTTTTTACTATTTTGAACACCATATTTGTGACTGCTGTATATCACAGTCAGATGCATTTAGGCTTAACATACTATTTTTGGAAGAGGCCATGTTTCTTTTCAAAGTGGCTTATTAATATCAAATGAAAAAATCAAGCAGGGTAGGTGAAGGAATATTTTACAGATTCATGCAAATCACCCTGATGGATTCTAATCATGATGCATGCATGTGTGTGTATAATGTAAGATATAATAGTGATTTAACTGAGAGTCTGTTGTATGCAGCAAGCCATGGCCTTGGGAAAGAACCATGTCAAATGCCATTTGATGCTGCTCAGCCAGGCACATACAAAGGCACATTGCACCAATAATATTTGACAACAGTGGCTGTGCTTTTTCTGCTTCAGTGACTAGCTTGTCCAAATTCCAGGCAAAGTAACATACCAATAGCCTATATAAGCAGCTACACTGTCAGCATCATCCTTTCAAAGCTACAACCACACTGTTTTCCTAATAACCATACTTCACATTTCAAGGTTTGACCTGATGAAATAACAAGAAGGTGAAAAAGAGAAATCTACTAGGCTCAGGTCATCAAAAAGACATCATCTGAAAACAAAATTACCAGCAGTTAGCTTGACATTCAACTTCAATGTCCACTAAGCACTTATTTTTCTCCAACAGTGCTTCCAATGCACTTCCTCTCCTAGCAACCACTGAGGTCAGTTCCTGCACCTGGACAGAGATTTGGAAAAAAGATACTTATATTGGACAATCAAAAGTAGACACATCTCAGAGCACTGAGTCTGATAGCTGCATTTGCCTAACTGTTGGTAGGAATGTGTTAGGAGAATGACATACACTGAAATCAAGAAGGGCCACACTCCTCCCACTTTCATAACAACAAATCCACAAATTTCTTTTCCACAAAAAGTACTTCTCTTCTGCTACAGTAAAGCACAGACTGTTTCCTCCACAATTCTGTAAATTTATGGCAGGATAATATTATTTCAGTTGCCCAAATTCCCCTATGAAATGGTATGAAAGGCTTTGTAGGAGAAGGGAGCAATGGAAAAGACAGAAGGAGAGGGAAGAGACCTCAAGATGTGATCAGAAACTGAATTCAGGTATTATTTGGGGGGGAAGCAGAAAAAGACATCTGACCTGTGCCCAAGTGATTTTGTTCTCCATTTTATCTGAAATTATCCTGTCTCTAACTTAAAATTGTGTCCTGACTGACAGCCCAGCCTCAATCTGTCTGCTGGCTGAGGACAGTCTGCACTTGCAGGCAGTCATTACAAGGATGGTCTCAGCTCTTCCTCCCAGCTCCACTGTCACACACAGCCAACAGGCTGTAGGCTTGAAATGACAATACAAGGTGAAAAGGAAAAGTGCTACATGGAGATTTTTATGGAGCTGTTCACCTCTCTCAGTTACAGAGCCCAGAATCAAAGATAAGATAAACACAGCAAATTGCTGAACCAGACTTGTACGGTTTTGTATATTACAATTAATTTGACAAAGAGATCACAAATCTATTTTTTCTTTCCTACCTCCAGGAACTGGAGTACAAGAAAGAGCAGGAGAGGGTAATAGGTGGAACAAAATGTTATCAGCTTTGTTCAAAGTCTGGTATCAAGTCTCTTAACTTCTAACCTCACACTGTTCCATAATAAGTGGATCAGCAGTTTTGTTACTTCTCATTATCCCAGATCCAGCCTTTCTACTGCTGGAAGTATTTAAGTCAGTAAATTAAAAAAATATTAATTTTTTTTCTAAATCAGTCCTAAACTCATGTGTGTTTAAATTTGCTTACACATCTCCTTTGACATTTTACTGTCTGCCTTCAGCATAACTGGCACTGTATAACATATTTTAAGTTACTTTCTAGATAATATTGTGGGTTTTGTGGTTTTATGCTTAAAAAATGGAAAGCACAATAGCATGGTAGTACCATAGATTTAGGATCTACAACTTGCATACAGAAAGACACCACAATAGGATCTCCCTGAGATACCAAATAATTAAGCATTTTATTTCACTTGTATCATCAAATATATAAGGAGAAAAAAAAATCACAAACATGGAATCAAATACTTTTACCTCAAGAGAAAATACATTCTTAAACATGACCTAAAATACTCTTGAGTGTGTGTGTATAAGAAGCTAATAGAGTTTCTTCTACAGAATGGTGAATTTTCAAAAGCAGATTTGGAAAATAAAGATGAAAAAGAAGGGTTTTTTTAGGGTAGAGAAAGTTGTAAATAGCTAGTATATACAAGTAAAAAAAAAAAAATTCTGACTTCAATCTTAGCAAAATACCCAGTAGTCGTTATTATGACCTATGTTAACTTACTATTCACTTCTTTTCCTTTCCTGCAATACTCCTATGATGTCCAATGAATGGTATCATCTGTTGAGTCAATACTGGGCCAAAAGTGTTAAGTATTAGTTTAGCTGGTTTGGGTTTTTTTGTTGGTTTGTTTGTTTTCCCCAGTTCTGGTCTGAATTCTACGGGAATGTCATCAGAGTAAAGTGATTCAACTCCAACTAACTCATCTTCATCTCATTAAATTCACTCATAGGAACATTTGAGTAGATAATCTATCAGTATATTAAATTCATTTTTGCATTAATTTACAATTCTATTTTTGACTTTGATATTTTCCAAGGTTCTGACAATCAAAACAGCCAAACAGCTTGCTGTAAACACTTACTAACCAGATTTCTTGAGAAAGGATGATGGCTCAATGCTAAACGACTTTATGAAAACAGCTTTAATTCTTCAATAGAAGTAAGCTTTCAGATATTGGAAGTCTATACAAATACTCCATTTATCCTTTCATGGCAGTCATGTAAATCTCAACATAATGTTCTGTTAGATCCTTTTTTTTTTCTTTTTTTTTGTCCTCCAGCTTAGTGAGTATGATTTATATACTGATTTTATTAAAGAAGTTCAGCATTTTACTTTAAAAGATTTCTGTCTTCACAGCTTATGAATTTTGTAATATGGAGAAATATAAAAGAATCTGTTTTAAGCACTGTGTTATAGACAACAACCTCAGGCCTATTCTTAATTAAATTAAGACATAATACTATGAAAAAAAGGCATTTGAAAAACAGGGTTTTTTCTAACAAATCTTTAAAGAAGAGGTTTTACTTCCCCACCTGTTTCCAGTCTAAAGGCTGACCCTAGCACCAGAAATGTTGATTTCTGATGTCTCAATCCACCTAATGAACTAAACTTCAGCTCAAAACCAAGCCTTGGTTTATCTGTTTGCAGTAGAGACTAAAGAGCAGCAGCTACATCCCTATCACCAAATTTCCATCTGCAATCAACTTCTCCCAGGTAAGAACTGGAAGGACCAAAGATTTCTACAATAGAGAAGGAGAAGTTTTTAGGAATATGGCTGCAGTGCTACAAACAGGAACTCAGAATAAAAGGAGCATCTTTTCTAGATGAAGACAGAAGGACTTGAACAGAACCTTGAAGGAGCAGACAGGTGAATACAGACTCAGAAATGGATGGGACAAGCTGGCACGAAGAGCTATGCAAAAACTGTGTGTGTGCAGAAAACAGCATTTATTATAGATGGAAGAAATCCAGAGAAATCAGCAGTTGCAGAAACAGAAGCAAAGAACAATGCCACATAGAAGTGCTTCCCCACTAACATCTGGCTTTGTTCTCAGTTTCTCACTACTTTGCTGCTCTCCACAAATTGCTGTGAAATCTCTTAACAGTGTGTCTTGCCTCCTTCCAGTTTTAAGTCCTTTCAAGGGAGGCATTTAATGCATTATATGCTAAAAAAAAATGTATCATTCTGAAAGAATCCAGATGTTAAAGGTCTTATGTTCATTGGACACACAAAATGATTGGACATTCCTGTGTATTTTGTGCCTTACTGATCCATTTACAAAATTGAACTAAAACCTTTTCCTCCTGTCACACAAGTTTCTTAGTATCCAAGTACCACACCATTACCCACTAGATAATTCAGTATCACAGAAAAGCCCACAGAATTAAAAAACAAAAAAATAAAATCTTCAGAGAAATACGAGAATAGCACATGTAAATATTTCACTAAATAATAAGGATGAAACAAAAGTCTGAGTATCTGCTATTTCCCTAAGCATTCTGCATTTTGCTTATATTCTGGAATCCTCTGCCTCAATTACTTTAGATATGATCATGCAGCTAAAATTGCATATGCTGAAATCAAGGAAAAGGCTTGTTTGTTACTAGAAATTCCTATTTTCCAATGTGTGATTTGAAAAATAGTTTTTCGTCTCTCCACGTGTGTGGGTATCTACAATGCATCTACAATTACACTACTTTATGATGAGGTTGAATAATTTGTATTAAAAATACATGAAAAATTTGTTGGAGACTTTTTCATAATAAATTATTTCCATTCCAGACTTTGGCTTCTGGCTATAAAATATTAATAACTGCTGCTGCTTCTAGAATTGTCACCATTGCATAGCTATACTTTATTATTTTAGAGTTTTAATGTCAAAATAGGAGAAATACATATTTTCATAAATAGAAAAATAAATGTGCAATAACTCCTCTTTCTGTGTGTTTATCTCCCCACAAACACACTTCAGCCACAATTTTATACAAACATATCTCAATGGACAAAAGCATGCATTGGGTTGACAACCACAATGACGATCCAAGTTTAACCTTTTTCCAAGGACAAGTATAAGTATCTGAACACTGATTTTATTTTTTTTTGCATAGGACTGAGCATGTGTTTTGTTTCCTATGATAAAAACTTCATTGTCCTTTTCATTAAGAGTACTTGTTGGGTACATAATGAATAATGAAACATCATAATATGATGAAAATTAGTTTTAATAATACTTTGAATCATCTATAGAACTTTACTTGATAACGCAGGCTGTTATGACAAGTTAGATCCAGGCCCATGGTCTCCTGGTGCTAATAGCATTCTAAATAGAATTTAGGATGCATATTTAAAAATCCTACAGCACACAATGAAGAAAGTTATGACAGCAGAGAATTCACTTGTATTATTTTTAGACAATAGAGAGAACAAATGTATTCAGATTTTTTTGGAGACTGCTCCATATGTTTTTTCACCTGCAACAGTCATTTGCATGAGATTATTATTTCATTTATTCAGACACATAAGGAGCTGAAGGCTAGTTAGCCATTAAAAGCTGCATTGATTTGTAACCTGGTAGCTCATTTTAAACATTTAATTTGTCAAATTATAATTTCAATCTAAACAAGTGCAAATCAAATCATGGACACTTAATCAAAAAATGTGATATTTCTTCACGAGTCTTTTGAAACCAAACAGACTGCAAATTTTTTATGCCTTGATTTGTGTTGAAAGGTTAGTTGAGAAAGAGCATTTCTACCTTGCCTGAGCTTTCCTCTTCCATGCAAACAAGCAAGAGCTGTCTATTCCATGCAAACAAGCAAGAGCTGTCTATGCTCCATTGAAAAACTTCAGGGAAACCAACCCCAGGAGATACTCTTCTTCCCCAGGTGTGAACAGCAACAAATTAAATACAGTATGGACAATAAGTATTTACAATAGAGCAACTGGTTAGCTGAATCCTGTGCTTTAAATATGCAATAGCATTTGCAATGGAACTGAGGTGGCAAGCTCATTTTCATTTCAGTCTTAGGTTTGACAATTAGCTGTCAATTAGTGCATGGAGAATTCTGGAGTACGCTTCTGTTGCCCATTGTAGTGTATCATCTAATTTCATATAAGCAAATTGAGTTTGGCTGTTCCAGCCTTCCAGACAAGAAAATTTTTCAGTCACAGAGCTGACTCAAAGAAAATTTGAGTCAGCTCTGTGGAATTCTGCAAGCTAATTCTTACGCTCATGAAAACTTAAGCTCACATTATCTTTAGGGGCAAAATGAATAACCCCCTATGGACATGTTTTAGCTGAAATTTGACTGAAAAGAAGGAAGCAGCAAGAAAAAACTGGACCAAGGTAGGATGGAAGGAAAAAATACTGAGAACAAAAGATAAAATTACAAAAAAAAAAAAAAAAAAAGAAAAAATGGGAGACCACTAAGTTAATACATAAAAAGTGTTAAAAAGATTCCTCAATGGAAGTAAGGTGTGAAGAGGAGCAGAAAGATGAAAATAAAATGTACTTAATGAAATTATATTGGCCTTATAAATCCAACCTGAATTAGAGAGATTTGAAAATTACATAAGAAAAAATTAAAATTAGAATATAATTCTTGAAAGTTTTATATTGAGAAAATGTCTCAATTCAATGTTAAAATGTTTTTAATTTTATACATTATGTACATCCATTGATACACTTTGTATATGAATTCAGGTCAAAAAATGACAGGCTGTTTTGTTATTCCTACTGCATGCAAAACTAATTTAAGTAAGTTGTACTTATGGATCACAATGATTCCTATTTGTACGTGAAGTTCTCTGAGGAAGAACAAGAGACAAGGACCATACATTTGATACCTGGAAGTTCTAACTGAATGTGAGAAAAAGATATTTCCACAAGAGGACAATTAAGCACTGGCAGAGGTTGCACAGACAGGCTGCAGAAACTCTATCCTCAGAGGTTTTCAAGACTTGCCTGGAGAAAAGTGCTGATCAACTTGGTCTAAACTGAACAGATGACCTTGCTTTGAGCAGCAGGTCAGTCTGGGAGACTTCTCAAGGTCCCCCCAACTTGAATGATTATGTAATCCTAAAGTGTCAAGAGTCAATCAAATAATTTCTCTTGCTTCCTTAGTCAGATACCCACTGAGAGTGGCTCTGCTCCACTCTGTGGAGTGCTCTGTGTGCAAAACGAGGAACAAGCATTGTGACCAAGTAATATTTCCTCATTCTCACTGTTCTGTGGTTTATCCCCATCCTAAAAACATTATCACAACTCATGGTAATGATAAAGGTTGCTACGAAGATTTTGAATCAGAAAACAATCAAAGTGTTATGTGAAGAATTACTGTATTTCAGAGCTGAGTGTTTATCATACATAAAGAATAAGATTATATAAAATGTTTAATATTTTATCATAGATATTAATTGCAAAAGCAGTTATTTATTGACCTCATACCAAAATGCCTCGATGCAAGTATGACAAGAAAGGCAAAGAGGAAAGCAGAATGGCTGACTGGAAATGACATCTCTTACTATACCTCCTTCCAACAAATCATGACAATAATGCTGTGAACATGAACAATTTCACATATACCTAAACAGAAAATGCTTCATGCACTAATGCCAACATCTTTTCAGAAGTTCACAATTGTGGTCAATATAAGTTTTAAGCTAGCTGAAGTGTCAGGATGTATTTTCATCATTCTAGTTTCCATGATCTGAATGGTTTTAATAAAATTAGGTACACAATGAAAAAAAGGCCCTAAGAGAAAAGAGCAAAAATCTTAAAATAGATGCTTTTTTAGCAAACAATAAGTGTTTCTCTAAAGGCTTTCGTAGACTACCATAAAACTTATGGAGGCAGGAATAAAATATGATAGTGACATGACATAATTATTCAAGCCAGACAGAACTGCCTAACATGGAAATCTAATCACTGAAGCCAAAAAAATGCAGTACACAGAGGTGTAAAATGTAGGCTAAGATGGATTTTGAAGATTAAGGCTGATAATTTACTTCTTAGATAGCTAATTATAAATAACTGCTGGACACTTATCTGCCTGGAAGTAAACCTGCAAAAAAAAAAAAAGTGTTGTGTTGTAAAAACTGCATAATTATTTGCAAGTAACCAAGGGGACTGGCATTAACCAAAATGTCCTTTTCAGTGCAGCTTTCAATTATACATGGAGACTTCATCTCTTCCCCCCTTCAAGCCCTTTCTTTTTTTTTTTTTGTTCCTCTAGCTTTGACATAAAATATTAATTTAGGTATAAAGATTAAATTCAACTTTTACTGTGGAACAGAAAATAACAGAGCAGGCAATAAGAATTGATCATTTTCAGAGCTGCCCATTACCTACACTGAAATTGGGATAATTATATGCAGTCCAGAAAACAACTGCACTATATAGTGACTTTTGATATAGGGCTATTACATATTATTCCCAATTCTATTGAAGACCATCATTCACTCCCTTTTCTGTACTGAAGTTTCAAGAGACCATGAACATGCCCTACAGTAAATAGACTTTTAAAAACAGTCATATATTTAAAAAAGAAACCCACACATTTTCAAGTGTCACTTGCAGAAGAATACAGAATTATAGAATTCAACTATTTTGTTTGGGAAGGATTTTTTTTTTTTTTTTAATTCTAATAAATCAGTAGCTAAAAAAAAAGGCTTGGGAAAAAATTCAAAGTTTCATACATCTGTGTGTGAACTGCTCCATGTTTCTTCAATATTTTTTTAAGCTGTGCTGTTGACCTGGAACTCAAGTAGATATCATGGTAAAAAAACATGAAATTTGACTGATCTCTTCTTCCAGAATTATACAGATTTAAACCACCCACCAAAAGAAATCAGTCTTAAAGAAACCAAATATTTACTCATCACTGGCAGCTGACAGAATGGTGAACCAAAGGGAGTTAATTAGGCAAATGCCTTTTGCTAGGTTACTTCAGATAAGAATCTTTAATTAAAAAGCTAAA
Organism: Corythornis vintsioides; assembly: GCA_025447755.1. Lineage (NCBI taxonomy): Eukaryota > Metazoa > Chordata > Aves > Coraciiformes > Alcedinidae > Corythornis > Corythornis vintsioides. The sequence continues at coordinate 124,667 of JAOEGS010009797.1, read as the reverse complement.
AAATTTACCCATGTATCTTGACAGCTTTAGTGGAATAAATGGGTAGCATTTTAGTAATTACATTTCAGAGGCATCATGGTGCTTTGAATGGGATAGGCTTAGACTCTAGGGAAGGGCCATCTAATGGTCTCCCCTTAAGTAACACTCAGCTGCTAGTTCAAAAGTAGCATCAGGATAACCTGGGGGTGAACTGATGGCTTGTCCAGATATCAAGTGTTATTCACTGCAAGCAACAGATACAATTCTGCATCTCCACAACAAGGCATAAAGACAAAGCAAGTGAGAGAAGGGGCATGAATAAATAAACACAAGTAGACTACAACATGTTATCTGGCTTCCTGCTCTGGATGGGATGACTTTGGCAACTGACCATCTTATAGTGCTGACTGAGAAATTGAAAAGCCAAAGTTCTTAATGTACAGACTTTTGGCACAATTATCATTGATAGTAAAAAAATTGTTGAAGCTATTTTTAAGGTCTCAAGTTTCAAAGGTCTTAAGGTTACACAATATAGACCGTAACAAATATTTACTAGCCCCCAGATCTGCACATTTAAATGAAATAGAATAAAACAAAACACTAAATGTAAAGAACATGCATAGTAAGATTTATAACACCAAGAATACTGTGATATCAAGCACAAATAAATAGCAAAAAGACAGACATATAAATATTCAGACTTAAATTTAAGTACTCAGCCTTCACACTGTAATTCTTGGGCCTCTTCTTTTCTTACATACACTTCTATTACCTCTTAACAAAGAACATCACCTTTACTTTACCCTGCTCAATCTTATTTCTTTAAATTCAATCTCTTGCCCTTTCTGAGATAAATTGATGGTACAAGTCACAGCAAATTCTAGATGATCAAAGAAATTTCACGCAATCAGGAGGTAACAATACATATATTAAGTACCTTAAATTAATGCAGTTACTATGGAGATCCTTTTAAAATCTAAATAACAGTGATCTCATGTCCTTTCTCTTCTTTCTGTATTACCACTGCAAGTCCCTAATTCTTTCCATTATTTTTTTCAAGTACAGGGTATTATATTTTATGAGTAACCATGTCTATATGTGGTTTAATAAAGATCATGTCCCTGAAAAATAAATGAGCAGATCATAGAATTGTAGAATGTTAGGAGTTGGAAGGGACCTTGAAAGATCTTCAAGTCCAACCTCCCCTACTAGAGCAGGATCATGCAGGGCAGGCCACACAAAAATAGATCCAGGTGGGTTTTGAAAGTCAATAGAGAAGGACCCTCCACAACCTCTCTGGGCAGCCTACTCTGGGCTCTGTCACCTTCACAGAAGGTTTTCCTCATGTTGAGGTGGAATTTGCTGTGTTCCAGTTTGTGACCATTGCCCCTTGTCCAGAGCACCACTGGAAAGAGACTGGCCCCTTCTACTTGACACCCACCTTTCAGATATTTGTAAATATGAATAAGATCCCCTCTCAAATCTTCTCCAGGCTAAAGAGCCCAAGCTCTCTCAGCCCCTCTTCATATCAGAGATGCTCCAGTCTGTTAATCATCCTCATAGCTCTGAAACCTCATTTCCATTGCACCATAGTATAAAATCAACTGACACAGCCCTGGTCATTCTAAATCTGTGAGTTTCAAGTTGTCTTAACTTTCTGTTAAAAAAGTTGTGACAGCATTTATAATGTACTCCCAAGCTAACAAAAAAATGATGAAACAACATTTTGATAAACAGAATACATGTCTAAGCCTAGACAAGGATGAACAGGGACAGCTCTGTATGCCAGTTCACCTCCCAAAGGCCACACAATGTTTGGCAACACAGCAGCACCGTATGCTATAGAAATGCCTTTACTCATATCTCAATCATCAGCTTTATAGAGAATCCTTAGAGAAGGCTTTAATATGTCCTTCTAGCCATGATGTTTTTAAGCAGCAATGATTCACAACTGTCATACAGTTCTAGTGTTAACTGCTTGCCTTGTACCAGGCAGTTCATGATAATCTATAACTCATAACCTGTCTCTTTAGCCTTTACTGACCAATAGATTAACCAACAAAGCCAGTTTATTAGTCAGTAAGAACAGATTTTTCAACAGTTTATTGAACACTGTGCACATTTTTTAAAATCTCATCTTGATACTGCACAGAAATGGATGTGCTGTTTCTGAAAAATAACAACTTGCTTAATCATCCATATTTAATTCTAGCATTGTATCTGTATCACTCAGCTGACTGATAGTTGCACTTTGGTGGTGTCGTTCTCAGGAAGCTGTTGTTGAAGAGATGCTGTAAACCTGATATAATAGATTGCAACAAATAAAAGGACAATTAGGATTAATAAAATAGAGCTTTATTTAGTCTGTAGAAACAAGCAGATCATTCAAACAAACCCTTGAGGGTTCATAATCTTATCATATTTCTGGGTTTATATGCTAATTCCTAGAGATTCCTTTACTCAAGCCTAATACCATATTTTTAATAATACACTTATCTTCATTTAAGACTTGCAAAATTTAGTTTCACTGCACTGTAAAAATGAACAATTTTCCAGAGCTTCCAATTCATTTCTTTCAATTCAGCACTGGAATTTCTGAGTGAAGAGGAAGCTATGTGACAACTGAGGGCATAATGTTCCAGCAAAAAGGAGAAAAAAAAAGCAAGAGACAGAGCAAAAGTGAGAAAGCACACATGCATGCATGTAAGGAAAAAAAAAAAAGGAAGTAACACAAACAAGGAGGTTTTTTTAGCTCTTAGTTAAATATCTAATCAGCAGAAAACAGAAGCTCTTCAAACAGATCAGACATAGTTTGCTATAAGCAGATAATTTGAAGAAAGTGCTATATGCTAAAGTTAAGGGTTTAGCAACCAACAAAAAGGCACAGAGATAATGCTCTCAAATATTAGCAAATTTAGTGTGTTATATCTGAAGCAGTGTAACCTGTTTTATCCCTACTGTTAGCCTTTGGAAAGCACTGCTATGAAGAAGATCAGGGACTATGGAAACTGGAAGAAAACAAATGAAGTGACACTAGGGAATGAAGGCTTTAACTGGAGAGTATGGTCAAGGTAGCTCTAAAAGGGAACCTAAGGTTTAGGTAAAGCTGACAATAAAACAGCAGCAAAGGGAGAAACATGGGAATATAAACTGAAAAAATGAAAGGAGAATCTGAAACAATATAGGGCTAGATGTCACAGTAGCATGTAGCAGATTAGGACAATTACACTAGAGCTTTCCTCATCCCATCTATTATTCAGGCTTTTAAAGTCTGCAGGTTTTTTTTCCCAGGAGAATGAACAATGGAGGCAGGAGAGTTTATATTGGTAGAAAAGGCAGCAAGAAACTCTGATGTTTGTAGGATTTCTTCATAGTCTTATTTTCAAGATTAGGAAACCCCAATACGCCAAGTAAACCAGCATATTTATTTATTTATTTATTTTTAAGCCACAGTTATTTAAAAACAGATATAATCTCAGTTTCTTTTAACATACATCAAAAATAACTAGGTACTGATGAATACATTTACCAAATGGGCAAACACACTGGCACTTTCTCAGAAGTATGCAATTGCTGAACAAATCAACATTCTCAGAGTCTGAAAGAATAATGGTAAGTAGCAGCAGTACAGTCTCCTGTAGTTCTTCAAGGTCTTTGCAACACTGATGGTAATCAGCTCATTCTTTTTCATGACAGCAACAATACGACCAGTCTGACCACAGGAGAGAACTCCAAACCCTCTGTAAACTTATGTGCCAGCCTATCCATTTTTAAAAGTAAATCTACTCATAAGTGTTTAAGCAAGCTCCTTATGTTCACTAGCATAGCCTTGGACTAGATGATCTTCTAGGTCCCTTCCAACCCCTAATATCTATGAATCTATGAAAAGTTCAGTATGAGACTTCTGGATTTCTTCCATGCCATACTTCCCCCCCCCTTTATTTTAGGTCTACATAAGAACTCCTCAAGCTGTGAAGCAAAATTTAGCAGGAAAAAAATATATTCAAATTAATTAAAAATAAAGTTAGTTAAGCAAAGTTAATTTTGGGAAAGCACAGTGAAAATGCAACAAAAGAGAAACATTAATGAAAAAAGAATTTCCAACAAAAATCATGACAAAAATGCTTGACAAGTACAAGAAACACTTCCCTCTAATTCAGCACAGAGCTTAACAGTGTGATCCTACCAGTACAGCCACAAAGAGACTGGAGGAAAAGAAGTGTCACTATTGATCAGCCATGAAGGACAGCTCACATAGGAACGGGAAAGTACAGTTGTCACCAGCAAGCTGTGAAAGCCACTGGGTATGAACTATGATGGGACTGGGTAGCAACACACCACTTCCCACATGCTTAGAATCACTGGTTCCCCTTCAAAGGCAATTAGTTTAAGTAGAATTCTAGTTGTGATTTAATACAGTAAGTCTATACAGAAGATTATTAATATAAATGATAATTAGAACTTCTGGAGGAAACAGTCTTTAAAATAAATCTGAGAATAGAACAACCAGAGAGAGAGAGCTTGCAATGCTCCTGTGCATTAACAATGGCTTCATATAAACAAAGTATAACCTACTTTTTTGGAACAATTGTTTTTTAAAGGACATCAGGTTTCAAATCTTTTCATTTTCATTTTAATATATATGGAGGATTTTGGGGATCTGAGCTGGTTTTCCAGAGTGCAGCTGGAATGTCTGCACTGACAGGTCAGAGCTCCAGACACCAAGGATGCAAACAGTTGTTTCAGAGAAAATACAAATATGCCAATGATGTATTGACTGAGATTCCTTGTGATCACTGTGCACTGCAAACACTTCTGGCTTTTTGAGGAGCATATGGCTTCATATATTAAAAAGCCACCGTTTCTATTCTCCTTAAGAAACATCTTAGTGCATAATTATAAAGTTTAGATGTAATTCCCACTTTAAAATCTCCCTAAATGAATATTTGCCTAATGGACCATAACTCTCCAAAAGGAATTACTGTTATCTGCAGCATAAACTATTAACAGTTTAATAGCTAGTGGTTTATTAACTAATATTTTAATGCAGTTTAAAGTTTTTTTTAAAAACTATTGTCCCCAAAGTAATACTATATCTTTAAATAAACTCTGTTGGTATTAAGCATTTCATTTCAACTGATGATTCAGACACTGATACACACTTCTTAGAGCAAATCCCATAAAGAATGCTTGAGGTTACACAGTCTAAATGGCATCTGATTCTTATTTTCTCATCCTTCTTCCTAAAACAAATGTTCTCACTCAGCATCACAACTTAGAGGGGTGAGTGAAATAGGTTTATGGTAGAAGAGCAGCCTGGGCACTATTTCTCTTAGAAATGAAAAGGTTTGGAGATCTATTATGTGAAAGATCAAAGTGTGCTGCTGTTCAGAACTAGCAGAGACCTCCAGGCTACGGAGAATTTTACACGGTATTGCTAGACTTTGCAATAAATGCTTGGGAGGTATCCTTGGAAGCTCCAGCTCCTGGATCCATGTGACTGTGCAAAATCTCACCTTTCAAGGAAAATACACTTCTAAACCTTGAGATTTTGGAGGGACTGAAGCAGTCATGAAAATCAGACAGCAATTTTAAAAACTCCCAAATACATGGCTTGTGGAAAAAACCAGAATCTTAATATATTTAATGGCTTAACTAAAGCTTTTTAACTGACAAGACTGGAAAGAAGTTCAAAAACCTGTGTCTTCATCTTAAGTCACTGTTGTTACACTTACTAGCATTGCTAAAAGAGTCACGAGTATGAAGTATGTCAATCAACACTTCTGTGAGAGCCCTTGTGCAGAGACTTCTCACAGCAAAAGTGTCTTTGCCGCTTTTAGGTTTCAGCACAACACTGAGGTATAGCAGCAGAAGCACACTGCAGACACACTGCTAATATATGAAATATATTCCAGAGCACTCCTAATCACTCCTAATTTCCAGCTGCTGTAAAGTATATCCCCACCTGCACAAAAATCATAATCCAAGGAATCATGTTTCTTTCAAATAGACTTTTTAATTTTGTATTTATAAAATTATTTATTGCAAGAAAAAATCTACAGTATTTATGTTCAGACACCAATATTATATCACAGCAAATTAACATCATTAAATGTATTTTTATGTGCCACCTTTAGTACTGGCTTTGCAAAAAATTTTGTTTACTTGGGAAAGTGACAGAATGTCCTCTTCTCTGCATTTTCAGACATAAATGTCAATTAAGTAGGAACTTAAAGATATACTGCAAACAGATCTAAGATGCATCTTTTCACATTTCTGAATGAACTGATTTGAATTAGTTTCCTTCTCACAAGAAAAGCTGTCAAAATGTGATGTTGATGATGGCTGTATGTCTTCAGAATAAGATCTGTAGTGCCAAACTTTGAAAGAAGGAAACAAAAGAAGTCCTCACTGAAGAGTAAACATACTTGGAGAGGATTTAAAACTACCAAATAATGTTTCTTAGCTATTGTGATCACCACACTGGGGTGTTACCTTAACTTGTATGTATGTAATCACTTGTATCATACTGGCTATACACAAGTCAACCCTCACACTCTAAAAATGTGAAATGGAGAAGAAAGTCTGTCCTCTGAGATCCTAATTGCAGTGCAAGTCACTCCAGGAACAGTGACAGAACTCTGGCAATCTCCAATTCTCTAATGAAATGTGGGCTGGAATTAATTTAGCAGGAATTATGAAGATACATATCCAAAACCAACCTGGTAGCCTTTAAAAGAGGATTGTGCAAAAAGATAGAGAATTATAAACAAAATGTAAGTACTGATTAAAGCTCCCTCTCACAGAAAAAAAGAACACCAAACTGCTCCCAAAAAGCCTGCAACAATGCAGATGTCTGTTCATTTTGGTTGATTGTATTTAGAGACAGCTCTACAATACCAGTGACCAACGTCAGCAAAGCTGCATTATGATGACACACTATAATGCTTCTTACTGAGAGATTTCAATCACAAATATTAAATGCAGTTAGTAACTGAAAAGTAAAAAAAAAAATAAAAATAAAATTATCAGCCTCTCCATTCAAAAACACAGATAACAAAAAAAAAAAAGAGAAGAAATTTTGACATTAGAACTTCTTTAATATGTGGATCATAGAAGCAGTTCATGAGAGCAGCTTCTTGAAGTTGCCTCAGTAATTGTGTAAAACTGCTGCCATATGTATACACAGGATGACTTACTGCATAAAAAAATCAATCTTTAAAGTGAAAACTTGATGTTACTCTGAAAGACCTGATTTAAAATCAGAGCCAAGTGGATGGATATTCAATGTAATGTTTAAAAATAGTAAATTACAGTACAGGAACACTGGATCCAAGACAAGAAAACAAGCCTATGTTAACTGACTGAAGCTGGCTTTTGAAATTCCAACAAGCAAATGAAGCTAATAAATATTTTGCTTTTGAAACCTAATGTGCAAACATGGTCAAAGTCTCCTGAAGCAGCATCAGCCCATGCATTTGGCTCCTATACTTAAAATAGGTGCTCATTTCTTAGTTTTGCTGGATAAAGATGTAGTTATTAAATACACCTGTATTTCAGAATAAATATATACAATAACATTGAAAAATGGAAAATACAACCTAGATTTACAGGGCAAAACTTCCAAGTAATAGCCAAAATATCAGGCAATAATTTACTGAAACCATTACATGGCTTAAATAGTTACAATCCTAGCTGTGAAAAATACGATTACATAACTTCTGGGGCACTTGGAAAACACATCATTTGAAACCATGTCTAGAAAAGTGTTTACCAATTGAAGAAAAAGCTGACAAGCTGCAGCAGATAAATTAAATAGTAGAGAGTAATCAATCAGAAAGCTAAAATGATAGATGACAACTAAACTGAAGCCCCAGGGAAGCACAAACACAGAGCCATTTTGCAAAATCAGGTTGCATAACTAGCATACCTCAAAGCAGTCCAGAATCTGACTGTGTCAGAGATCTCATATTAAAAAATGCAAAGCTATGTCTGTAATACAAAATGGATTAAAAAAAAAAAGTTTGAGTCACAGAATCTTGGAAGCATGAGTCACATAGAATATACTACTCTGAATAGTCTAAACATGTTAACCAACACAGAGATAAAAAACCTTTACACTATGCAAATGTTACTATATAATTGACCAGAAATGCATGCTTCCACTGTGAGAGAAGGGAGAAAAAAAACTCCCAAAGTGAAACAAATTCAGGGGAAGACCTCATTAAAGAACTCAAGTAATGTGAACACTCAAATGAACTCTTTTATCCAAGCCTCCAGTATATACACATGAATTTTTAATGACAAAAACTTTGGGCACAGAGGAGAGGGCACTTCCATGCTGCTTCCAGATTACTATATTGCATTGGAAGATTGAAATCATAATGTAAGGGCTGATTATTGTGATTAGTAGAGAACATTCAGAAACCACAGGCTCATTTCTTTTCAAAGGCTCATAAGTTCAACATTTACAAAACTGACCCTTCCAAAACCAAGGAACCCTTCATTTAGCTACTTCATTTCTGGTACATTACCTACTTCTAGATAAAATGTGGTGAACAGGAAGATGTCAAACACAGTAACTTCTAAGACAGATATTAAACAACAGTAACTTTGTGTGCTCATGAGCTTATGGCAAGTCTAACATGAATGTAATTCTTCTGCCTATCATGGAATCAAACCTCCCATACAATAATTTTCATCAGGCCAAACCTCCTCTCATCTGCTCACAGCAGAGCACAGGCTGGGCATCCTTCTCCAGTATTGCCACTTCACTTGTGCCTTCTCCTCATGTATGTCACATTGCCTGAACTTGCCTTTATTAAACAATAATAATGAAAACAGATTCATAGATTCATAAATATTAAATGATAAAATAAAATAAAATGATAAATAAAATAAATGGTATTAACTAGCAGCCACCAAAGATGTCAATTATTTGACAAACGAAAGTATGTGGTAGATGAAATTTGATTGCTGGTGACTATATGAGGACAACAGACAACCTTTCTGCAATACAAGAATTTTTCCCTCCTTCACAAAGGATAACTGCCATCTTTTGCTATATCAAAGCCACATGACAAAGTCCTTTGCATTTAAAACAAAGATGAGAACAATTAAACCCCACATAGTATATATTATGACTTTTTTTTTTTAATCCTTTGCTCAATAAGAACAACATTAATTTTATCTTCTTCCTATACCTGGAATCCAGTATTTTTGGATATTCTAAGTTTTATGCTTTAATTAAGGTTAAAAAGAAAAAAAAAAATCTTTTACAACAAAGATCCACAATTTATGAGTCTCAGTGCCAGAAGAATGACTTGTTGCTTAGTGTATAACACAGTTCACAAGGGGTATTTGAAGGAGGCCCAAAGGCCACATACATTCACTGCCTCATCTGGCTGAATAGATAACCTGGATCAAGCTGGTAACTGCTCCACATTGATGATGAATGAGAGATAGATAAATGTAATTTTATTTCTGGTTTATTATTCTAATTTCACATGTATATTCCAAAGAGACTGTTAAATAAATTACACATTAGAAATGTTAAATAACCACTTCACAGTTTCATTTCTGTAATTATATATTCATTGTTAGATCATTTGTAGTTTATAATCATAATACCATGACATATAAAATTAAGTGATGGATACTATGAAAAGGTTCTGTCAACCTATTCTGCCAGAAAAAAGGAGATCACTGGTATGTGATAGAGTACCAATAATAGTTGATTAATTTTTTCTTGCTACACACAGACAAAATCCACACTATTCTAAAACAGCTGCCTGTGACTTCTGGCCACATGACACAGGAAGACAAGTTATGAGAAAATCTTGTCTGCAGTGGTAAAATTTACTTTCTACAAACAGGTCTATAACAAGTCCTGGATTTTTGTGTCAATACATCAGTAGAATTATACAAACTGCTTAAAATGGCTAATATTTATGCATATAACTTTCAGTCATCTGCTGCCAAAACTTAAGAACTGGGGAAAAAGCATAGTTTATTTGGATAAAGGCATCCCATGAATTAAGTAACTCTCAAAAGTTCAACCACATCTTTCCACATTCAACTCAAAATTGCAAGGGTTGACCCATACTACACAACGTTGCAACCCTTCACACACTCCTTAGATACAGGAATATGGCATTATTCTGTGCACTGTTACATGACAATAGCAATAATACTCTGGGTCTGCAAAGTATCTAGAAATAGCAAGTTTAAAATTTGCCAAAGATTGGGAACAGTCTGCAATGCAGCTTTGCTAAGAAGAAGACAAAATGGCCCTGTGTGGGACATCTGAGGAGAAACTGGGATGTCAGAGCAGATCAGCTGTGTAAGTAAAAGACTGGAAAGATAAAGGGTGAAGAGAGGAGTGATAGCATATAGGGAATACAAGCCACAGGAGTCATGGGGGGAAAGAAAACAGAAGGAAAGTATGATTGACAGAAGAAATGCAAAGTTAAGAACAGATACATAAGAAGAGTTTTGAGAAATTTTTAAATAAACTGGTTTCTTTTCCTAATGACCCTCTGAAACATATGTATGATCCATGATATGTCTAAAAAACACCTACTGGTAGCACAGTTTAACAAAGTGTATAAATAACCACCCAGATTTTCAAACAAGCATTATGTTGCCCTCAGCTTCAGTCAAACATTTACTTTCATGTTTGATTAAATGTCATGGTAAAACCCATCATTGAACCTGGTTGCCCAGAGAGATATTGGCCACTTTCTAGCTGTTGAGGTTTATACACATTCTTTTCCACCAAAGAGTTTTCATTTTTACTGCTTGTGAAAAAATATTCAAGATTTATTTCTATCCAAAACAAGTCTGTTGCACACACCAGTTTGGCTAAATGAATAGAGATGTCATATATGCCAATAAAATCTCTTCAATTCTACTGCATGATATACTGTTCAATGTGTATTCTGTAAGCAGAAAGGCACTGAAGAGCACATTCTCTGTATATTCCTTACTGTCCACAACCCACAACTTCTCCAGCAGCCTGACATTTTTTTTTCAAAGGGCAATATAATTTGCAACAAAACCACAGCTCATTTTCTTGTCTCAGTGAGTAGTCTTAATTACTTGATGTTTTATAAAGCTGTAGTTATTAAAGACTGGTGCAGCCATGCATTATGATTGGTCATACTGTGCAGTGAACAGCACAGCTCTGACCAGAGCAGAACAATTAGTCAGTGATTAAGTGGTTAACACAAACACAGCAAACTCTTACTGGTGTCCCAACCCAAGAGGATCTGTTTATGCTGATAAATCTAAGTGGTTTTCTGCAAAATTTCAGCTGTGAGCAAATGTTCGTGTCATATTATTTGTAGCTTTGTACCTTCTAGTATTACAATTCACTTTTACTGAGAAGAAGGTGGCAATATTTTCAGTATAAGTAGTGATGAAGATATATTGTGTGGATTATCTGGGCCTCTTACCTAAAAAGATTATAGGATTAATAAAAGTCTGCCCCTGTGAAATGAAACTGAGTTGGATAAAAGGCAGGAATGCTCACTGCACTTATTAAAAGAACTGCAAATAAGAAAAAAATAAAAAAAAAAGGAAGCACAAATAGTTCTTAGCTGCAGAGTATGTAATCTGGTCACTTACTGTTCACAATATGGACTGTGTGCTTAATGCTCTTCTCTTTGTTTATTCAATACTCCACGTTTCTGTAAGAAAAACAAATACATGCATTTGTTACCTACATAAAAGTAATTACCTAGTTTCATCTGTGCCATAGAAGTTTTCCATTTTCATATTTAGCTTTAGCTTACTCTAGTATTTAAAGCATTGAGTTTTTGCAGAAGCATCCAGAAGACAAATCACTCCTTTTCCTTCTTCAAAGGAAACATTTCCACTCTTAGGTTCTACAATAGAACCAGAGATGGGAAATCCACAGTTCCAGACAAATCTCCTTTGAAACCTCACAGCAAATTCTGGGCATGTGCATGCATCTGGGCACCTGAAGCTTTCCCAGATTCAGAGACCGTGGCAGGCTTTCACACCTGTGAAGTTGGCAATCATAGGGAATTCTCATTCTGTATCAGATCCTGGCTTGATTACCCCATTAAATTGAGGAATGAAATAAAAAAATCAAGGTGTACTTCCAACAAAGGCCACAGGCTCCCCTACCATTTCTGGAAGAGAGTGGGACACGGTGCAGAGGGGGGTTTGATGCTTGACTCCCTCTGTTTCATGCAGACCATTAACATAACAGGCACTGATCAGCACACCAGCTGCTTAGCCTTTCTTGGGCAGTTTACAGAATCACAACAGAGGGGAGCTTTAAGGCAGGATTCAAAAGGAAGACAAGATACAGGCATTGCAGATTTTCACCATTAACCATTTTCATGAATAAAGGTTGCATGAGAGAAGGGAGAAAATTGGGACTGATGGGCAATAAGGGTTGCAATAAGGGCAACATTGATGTGAAAGAGAGGCAGGATCAAGCTCTGAAGGCACTTCAATATGAAGTTGACTAGTTCAGAGTTAAAAAAGGGAGCCAAATGCACAGTTAGCAAGATAGGTAAATGTACTTTACATTTTACATCAACTTTGTCAAAGAAAAATGAAACTGCTGTTATCTAAAACTGTCAAACTACATCACATCAACTCTTACTCTGGTCTTTAAAAAAGACAAATCACTATTCCATCCAGCATCTACACTAACAAGACTGTCATCTTTCATGACTGAAATAATAAATGATTCAGAACATAACTGATTAAAAATATAGTTTTCCCTTCTTTAGTTTTTTAAAAAATAAAAATTACTGCCTGACATGCTGATATTTGATACCCCAGAAATCACTCACTTCCACATCAGCCTACCAAAAGAAACCTCTTAGGCTTTACAAGTAACATCTGTCTGGGGCTGAGGGCTATATAGTCTGAGAGTCCAAACTGTACAATATTATGTTGTTATTAAGTTTTACATTGTTGTGAACTGTAGGGATTATCTCTTCTATGTAACAGCCTACTTTGTTATGTCCTAGACATCAATGAGGAGTTGTGAAGCACTTGAGGAATGTAAAGTTAGCTGGACAGTGACATAAAACCCTCATTCAAAAGGTTTTCTAATAATTCAGATGCTGGTTCAGAACACAGCTGTGGGAATGACTTCTTTCTTTCCCAGAGCTCATAATATATCTGACAATAGTTTTACAGGCCTTACATAGCTTGGTGCTCCTTATTAGCTGTATAGAATGCCCTGATACAGGCCACGACTGAGCTGTGGTACTCAAATACTTCATCCTAGTTCATCCAAAATTTTGCCTTTCCCTGTCATTCAAGCTCTTCCTAACTGAGGAATCTGAAATTCAGACACACTCAGGGACAAGTTTCACTTAAAGGCTCTAATGCCAACCTTCTCCTGGGGTTCAGAGCCAGGGTTTGGGTTCAGTTCTCTGTGTACATCCTGCATTTGAGTACAGGTAGCTCTAAGTGCCTTAGAGAAATTAAGGCACAGAGTCACACCTGCTCTGCAGTCCACTGACTCTAAGCTGCCTGTGTCAAGCTGTGTCACATTATTAGTGAGCCTTTCAGAAGATTAACTGTTTCCTTCTGCTGCAAAGATGGGACAGGGAAGACAGATGTTTACTTAAGTATTAATTTAAAATAACTGAACAGAAACACAGGTTATGCTAGAGAAGAAAATGTGAGTGAAACCATGAGTATGGTGATTCACTAAGTGCAAAGAGAGACAGCCTGCCTGTTCCCTTGAAGCTGACAGACAGAGTTTCAAAAACATATGAGAACCATAATGCAGATCTGGAATAAATAAATAAAAAACCAATCAGCAAAAATCAACAGTTATCAAGGAGACCAAACAGCAGCACTCTTAGCAAGGATTTGCAGAGCTAAAATATACAGAGAGACATCAACAGGAAAGATTTGCATTTCTAAAGAAAGATCAAAAAAATTACCAGAGAAATTAATCTGTGTTTCTATCACTTACTATTAAACACAGGTTCTTTTTTTTATGAGATGTGTTGGAAGATTAATTCATTCACCCTTGGTTATGGATTCCTGTGGGTCTTCAGTGCAGGAGATCCCCTGCAGTGACAACTATATTTCCAGAGCTACAAATAGCATCTGTCATACTGCTCGGATCTTCCAAGGCTCCATTTTCATTTCAGTAATATTTGCAAGGGAAGACTTTTCCTAATGAAACCATTGGAAATATCAACAGAAATACATGTTGATATGCCTGAATACATCTTGTAATATCCCTTTGAAGCATAATCTGTATTTAACAACTGGCATCTCCAGAAGACACTTTAGGGCATGTAATATTAGGGTAAGTAATCATGTAAATGATCTGCAACTTTTACCTCAGTAAGTCATAAGGATATGCAAAAGCAATCAAAACAGAGCATTTTTTGTTCATTCTAAGTTCTCTGTTCCCAGTTACCTTTAGTTGTAAACAAGTATTGAAACAGGCCCATTAAACTGGGGTAGAACTAGAGTTCTAAAGACAGACAGTCCAGTCAGCCACAAAGAATTTAAAGACTATACAGGAATATCTTTGCTCAAGAAATGAAATCCTGCTCCACTGCAAGGAAGGGATTCTCTGCAGTTTTTCTCAGAAAACTCTTGTTTAAACTCATACAGAAACAGAGTAGATTTACATTTATCACAGGTGACAGAGAATGTTTCTAGCATCACATGGCAAAAATAAGCCCCTTCTATTACATGCTTCACTATTCATTGTGAACTGCAACTGAAAAGATGAAAGGGAAGTTGCATGGTAATTAAAGATTTCTCAAGATCTTTTAGGCCATCTGCAGTTTCTTTATTCTGTTACTATTTTTACAGCCAGGAAGAACTGTGTGATCTTCTACAAACTCCACGAAGAAACTATTTTTGTCTGTTTAGACTTATGGGCTAAACTCATTGGTACAGCATATGTCTGTTATTTGAGTATTTTTATTTCCTTTCAAAAACTGAGGAATAATTTTGCAAACTGATCCTCTGGAGTAATACAGAGCTGCTAATACAATGTCATCATGGTTTTGTGACATTTTGAGAGGACAACTGGACAACACTTATGTTTGAAGAACTAAAAGCACTAGAAATCAGGGTTGGGTTTTTTGGGGGGGTGGTCTTGACAGAGCTGAAACTTATCCCAGGTTGGCTGAGGAGTTTATTGATCTTTCAAAGTTGAGGGTATCCCTCTATGTGACATATCTGGGAGGTTTTGAATAAATCATTTTGAATCTGAGTGGCAAAATGAGAAAATATAAACCAACCTTCATATAAAAAGCAGCTGGTGTTTAGCTTACTGAATTTACTGAACTCCAGTAGTGTTAGAAATGAAAACGGGAAATTCAAGTTTTAGTCTCTGCTTTAGAATTATAAATAAGAGAGAAAATCAGATTAATTGAAAGTGGAAGTTATAGAGTATTATGAATAGACTGACATCCTGTAAAACACAGAACTGACATCTGGGAAAATGAGGCTAGCATTCGATTATGAAGTTTAAATTAGCTAATAATCAGTGCAGAGTCTGGATAATTTCTAGTTGCATAATGTGCAACAATTTAAATGTATTTTGAAAAAAAAAAAAAAGATTTGTGGGCATTTATTAATTGCTTCACATATTGAAACAGAAATTGTCAAACATTATGAACTTTACAGCCCTTAATCTTATGCATATTCTAATATTTTACAGGCTTAATTTGCTCATCATAAACTTTTTGCTGTGAGTAACATTGATTTTGTTGAAGCCTCAAGTCACAGACCAGATCTGAGGATTAGTTTAGAAGGGATTTAAAGCACACACTGTGAATCCCTATACAACCACCACTTAAAACACTATCCGTTCAGGCCCAGATGGATTGCTATGGCAACAGAATCCCAAATACCAGGTTTGTAACTAACAAAAAATGTAAATTATTGATGAACTCAGAGTTGTCTCTCTTGGACACCCTCCTATTCAAATACCAACCCGTATGGTTAGAGTACAGAGAAAAGGTTGATATGCAATTTCCCCAGCCCAGTGAGCACTAATCCCAAAGGATTTCATTAAATCTTTTGGCTTAAATTTTTATTCTTGGAACAGCAGTCAGCAAGCAGGGATTACATTAAAACAGGCACTATTGAGGTCATTACTGACCAAATTCAGGCCTGTAATATAACAAAACTAAGTTTAAATATATCTCCACAAAAAAAAAAAAAAAACAAACATCCCAAAACAAACAATCCTTAAATAGTGCTTCTCTGACTTACCATGTCATAGAATACATTATTAGATGGCAGCATTCTCTCCCTTACACTCATCCCCCTGCCTCCTTGCAAGCAAGAAACGATCCAGTACATTAAGAGTAAAGAAGCAATGTACATATTATTTTATAATGAGGCACACCTATCACAGTGAAGGTGATAGTGCACAAAAAAGTGAGCTGCAGAATAATGAATGAAAGGAAGCTCAGCAGTCTTTGATGTTCTGTAAATAGAAACCCAGGATAAAAAGTTCTCTAGCACACAAGCAAAATGACCACCAAAAAAACCCCAAACTATCACCTATTTTGCAATTTTCATTAAAAGTCTGATAATGGAATGGTGGTAGGAAAGGAAAGCTATATGGACCCTCTTTTCATGAGAGAAAAACTGTTAATGGTAATATACAGTCAGAGACAAGAGTCACAACTCAGTATCTGTATCAGCTTGGGCTTCTGTTCCTATGACCTTTATTGGCCATATGAAATGCCAAAGGATTATCTGAATTTTGAGCAGTATTAGCATTCCCCCCACTATCTGTCCAGGACAATATATGCCTCTTTCTATACTGACACCCATTTCACAGTGAAACTATTGCACTTCTGATGTATAAAGTGGGATGTCAGATGTGCCAGGGATGTGGATGTACACCAAGTGTGGCACAGAGTCACTGGAAATCTTTGCTTATGACAGAACATTAAAGTAGACAAGTTGGATGTGTTCACACTATATAGGGACACTTCAACCACTTTGCTGCATCTGTCATGTAGTAACTGTGGAGCTGCTATAGGAAGAATCATCACTGTGCATAGCCTGTCATTTCTGCTTTATGATTGCTGGGTATGTCTCAGCTATTTTCTTAGAGAATAGTAGAATTTTCCAACTTTATACGAAGCCTGCATTCTTCCATTTCCAAATATGAAGGCATGAGAATACTACTAACATTTATGAGTAATAAAAATCCCTAAAACTTTATACATCAAAGTTCAACTTCATTTTCCTAAGTGAAAAGTTTTCAAGGCTTCAGCTGAAGCACCTGTCATTTCATCAAATTTAATTCCAAGCATTTTCAGGCTTTCCTACACAAAAAGTTATACAGCTATTTTCTGAGTCATTTTAGAAAAAAAGAAATCCAGTTCTCCATAAGTTGCTTCATAACACTACTTAGACTATTTGGATAGCCATTTAAGTTACAGATACTAGATTTCTTGGATTATGTGGAATTATATAAAAAAAAGTTCTTAATAAAACTCATTTCAGAAGTCATATTTAAATTGCTTGTTTGAGCTATAGATCAAGATTTATTTAGGACCACAGTGCAGGTTTTTTATCAGTCTCCCCAATCCTTCCTAGAAAGATAACATAGACTTTTGCATTAATAGATGGTGCATTTAATGGAACTAACACAAGTCATCTAATTGTAAACATTTTGAACAACTTCTGTGCCTTTGCTGCACACTCGGCTGCATTCCAGTGCTTAGAGACTCAATATCTCTAATCTAATATCTAATTGCTTTGATCACAGGCCCAAAGAACTTGCAGCAATATCCACTGCAGGATTACACATTACATAATTCTGCTGATCCTAATTGTCTAGCCACAAGGTTGTAAAGTATTTTTACTGATGGTAGTGTAACTGTTTGCTTGCCTTTTTTTTTTTTGTGATAAAGTTAAGTTAATTAGGATGGCCTCATGAGTTAAAAAAACCATAAATGTTTGCAGCCTTCTATTTTATATTTAAAAATATCTGCGCTATTTCTTTCTTTGATACATTTGTCAAGAAATGGATTGCTACTGGGAGTCTGTTGTATAAACATCACAAAGTCTGTTGGAACATATGAATTCTTTTTGTACTCTGTTCTTTCTCCTCCTCAGCATATTAGGCTATTAGCTCTCCTTACAGTTAGTCAAAAAAACCTTGAACAATTGTTAAAAATTGCATTTTGCTAAATTACGGTTCTATGGCAGAAAGATCTAAGGAAAGAAAAAGTAAAATGAATTAGCATGAAAGTAATGGATTTGTGGAGATGATGCTGAAAATTAGAGAACTGAATAGACCAGTTTTTGTAGAATTGCCTGTTATATTCACATTTGTTGCAATTGTCACAGTCTACTCATGACACTGTCAAGTGTCTCTCTTATTTAGTACTGTCCGGAACATTATTTTTTCAGCAGCTGTAATTGTGGCAGACAGCAGTGTCTCCTGCAAGGGGCAGTGCACAGCACCATTACAGAGGTAAAAGGAGATATGCTGATCAATGCCACCAGTCCTCAAACACAAATAATGAGATGCCCAGTCAGTACATCTTTCCTGGGTCTTCAGTGTTTTTTCTCTTGCTTTGATACATCAGTACAATCACACAGACACCAATAAATAAACCAGACAAAAAAACATAGTAGACAGAGCATTCTTTAGGTATAAAAAACATGAATGCCAAGAGCAATGCAAGCTGAAATTTACACTTGGGCTACAACTTGCTGAAAAAACATAACCTGAATGACAAGAGTGAACCTTGACTGACAACAACATCCCATGAAAATCACTGGCTGGGTAAGCAGCCACGGTTGCAAATGCTACCTTCATTCTCAGAAGTTGTAAAACCAACTCAGCAGAAGCTGTACAGTTCAGTAGAAATATTTCATACCCCTGAGATAACTGGTCATCAGTCTGGCTGGCTGTGCAAGGAAGAGAATTAAGTCATCAGAATTAAGTCATCAAGTGCTGGTGATGTCTCCATGTAGTGTGGCTAAGTCATGCTACTTTCAATATTAACAGTGCATAATGTGTAACATCATCTAGAGGTATCATTTCAGTATCTTAAAACACTGTGTGCAAATGCCTGACAAATGCATCCAGTTTTGCAGTCCTAGAGATGAAAACTTTGAAGCATCGTGACTTTTTTCATCTTGAAACTACAAGCAAAAACCTGGAGAGTGGGGAATTCAGGCAGACCTTTTAATCACAGGTGTCACCCTAGGCTGTGACAGAAAAGCTTAACAGCCAATCCTTGCAGATTACATGCAAAGATATTATTGCAAAAAGAAGGATGAAAGTGGTGGGTTTGGAAGTCTACATGAAAGGGAAAAGGAAAGCATCAAGTCCACATTCAGTAAATCTCATAGCCTAATAAAAAGTATTGCATCAGACATTGCAGAGTGTCAAGGTACAGATGGCTAGGAACATTAGAAGAGATAGTTATCATTATTGTTCCTTACACAGCAAAGAAAAGATCCTGATATTGTATTTGGCTATAAAATCAACTTCCTCAGCTAGCTATTGCCAGAAGGAATCTAATGGAAATGTCTATTTAGTGAAAATCAAATAATTACCTTGTAATTACCATCTCATGTATCACATTTAAAGCTAGCATCTCTGAATCAAGGAAAATTCAAGAAAGGCCTTTTTGAAGTCCCTAAAAACCCCATACAGCAAATATTTTAATTGGGCTACTTAGCTAATGAAGCTAAGTCTTCCACACAGCAATATTTCTTCCTCTTTGTAGAGCCAAATGTTAACGTAAACCACCCTTTAATTTAATCTTCCTATCCATCTTGAGGAAACCTGTTCCATTTTTGCTTATTAGAGTCTCTGAAATACAGCTTATTCAGACCAAACTTAAGCCACTTCATAAAAACTACTGATTTGCACTCCAATAGCACACTGGAGCAGTTTGAAGGGAAAAACCATTTGTTCTGTCTCCGCTGATGTATAGAGCAATTTTCTGAGATTCTTTCATTGCAATTTGCAAACGCATTAGCTAAGACTATAAAACAAAAGCAATCTGTACTACCCACAGCCCAGAAGACACAGAAGCAGGAAGTTAGAAAACATAACAAATGTCTGAATCATCTAGAGGCAGGGCCACACTCTACCTCAACACAGAACATCCAAAACGTGCCTTGTTTGTTTTTCTAAGTGACAAAGCAAGCCTGGCCACTAAACAACTAATACTGCAATATATTAAAAACCAGGCTCTATTGGACATTTAAGGAGGGGCCATGGGAAGGCCAATTGACACCAGACTAAGAGGAGCAACACTGCAGTCAGGTTCAGACTTCTTATAGTCCCTTTGTCCAGTTCCTGCAGTTCCAGCCTCGGTTCTCTAGACAGTCTTGCTCTGGAGGGGGATTTATTTCCCTTTCTTCTTTCCATATCAAACTGCTGTAATTTCAGAGATCTCACAGCAATCCCAAAAGAGGGAAACTGCTTAACACTGAAACACTTAAGTTCTCTGCTGAATGATCCAGTGCACAATTTAGCAGGTCCCACTAAACACGTTTTAAGACTGTTTTCTTCTAAACAGAACAGATACAAGGGAATAGGCTGTGAGTAGGAAGGCACATGCAAATGTAGCTTCAACAAATAGTCAGCTGAGAGCATAACAGCTAACAGACATCACTACACAATGATTGTTTCAGCTTCACTCAGCATGGATTTTAAACAAATCAAGAAAACACCACATGATGCATCTAAAATTACATTTCAGCATCTGAAGAAATAAAAAAAACAAAAACCACACAACAAAACAGAAACTATCTGTTAAAGATCATCTAGTTCAAGGAAGCCCTTAATATGGGTTTCTCTAAAAAGAGAACTTGAAATTGCCTGTCAACAAATCAGCAGATGCCCTTTCTGAAGCTGACAGGTGCTTTTTGGCATTAATGTAATGACCATAAATACTTCCTTGCACAGGGTACAATCAATTGCTTTAATCAATTTCTACTAACACTTATGAAGTATACAGACAATTTTCTAATCTATGTTTTGGAGTGATATTAAATATGCATCTTCATATTAATTTATTTTTTTTATTCTGGAAAAGCTGACTGTCAGGTTTTTTTTTCCTTTTTACAAAAATGAGCATTTTTCCTATAAGGTTAAAGTCCCATCTCAGGAATTAGTGAACTGTAGGCTTTTAGGCAAAATTAATTCCTTTAGAATACAGAAACACAATCCACAGCAGTGTCAGTCTTCAGCTAAGCTCTGTGAAACAGGAGATTTTAGGATGCAATGTGAAATGCTGTTTTAAGAATAGTACAAGCTGACAGGTTAAAACAGGACCATTAGGTACATGGATATATATTGATAAATCAAATGGCTCTGTTAGCTATTTTTTTAAAGCTCAGCCCATATATCAGAAAATTAAAGACAGTAAGTCCTGTACAAGATTAGAAACCAGTAAGTCACAGAAAAAATATCAAAGAAATCAAAAACCTTCTCCCTTGCCCTGGTTTCTTTTATTCCTTCCTGATGTACTTTCTCTCCTTCTCCACCTTCTCCTTAAAACTGAAATGGGCATGTAACAGAGTTGATACTTGCTTTTCTTTCCACCTAAAAAATTCCTTTGAGTATATAGTAAGAAACTTCTTTAAATTAGTTTTATACTGAGTCTTGAAACAACTCTAAGAATACATTAAAAAAAAAAAAAAGCAGAGAGGTTAAGTTACCCTAACTACAAAGCAATTTTTGCTTGACATGATATCTGGATCTACTGTATTGTAATTTACCCAGTGCTCTCTCCTAATATGAACTTGCAATGAGATCTAACAACAAAACAGAGCAACATGATTTTCAGTCTTTCAGCTGCTGTCTTCCAGGCATATTAGAGATAATACCCTTATCTTGGCCTGTTGAAAAAATATGTCTGTGTTCACTTTTTGAAAATATGAATAGTAAATAATTTGAACTGATCATGGGAATTGTTAAGGAAAGCAAAGACTACCCTCAAAAGGTAGATTTTGAAGATGAGTGCTGGTAAAAAAGGCTGGAAAGAGAGTAGGAAGCATCTGAAAGATCGAACTTTGGACAGTATTCGGCACGTGACCAGCACTGTAAGCAAGAATAACAGCATTGAACAGGGAAAGCAAGCACTGGCCAAAAAAAGCCTTCTTTTTCTCTAAAATATTTTCAGGGAAAAATAGTAAAGCTCAGCTATGTGTGAAATTTAAAGCCAGACTAGAAAAAGCACAATAAAGTAGGTGGCTGATATAATCTTATGTTAGTTGAACTGAGGACTAGTTGAACTAAGTATTTATTTTATTGTTTCCACCTTTACCCTCAGTGAATACCAAGCTATTATTGTGGAGGCAAGTGGAATTAACAGAGCTAATAAAGGGTTAGAAGTCAAGAACTCTAGAGCTGTAATCCTGGATTGGTCTCTGACTTGCTCTGATTCAATGTTTATGTTACTGTTCAGTTTCCCTACTAATAATGCAGAGACAGTAATATCCAAATCATGAAGGATCTTCGAGGATTAAAGTATGTAGTGTTTTATTAAGTTTCCTGCAGTACTTAAAAGGATTAGACTATATAGGACTGGGTGTTATGTCTATATGAATGTTTACTGAAGTAGGAGAGAATCAAGGCATCCCTTAGTGGTTTAAAACTTTCACCTTTGCATTAACAATCTGTTTGCCTTGGGGACTGAATGGTTGCACCTCTGGGATTTTGATTTCCAGAGTTAAATTATAGGGCAGTCTAAGTTCTCCTTTGGCCTTAAAGCCTTAAGATTGCTTTTGTAAGACATTATAAACAGGAAAATAACCTATCATACTCTCCATTTTTTTCAACACTTTGTTTTATAAATTTCCTTGAAGCTACAAGAGCCTCTCACCGTTCTCTGTGGAGGAATCATCCCATTTGACTCTCTGGGCAAGACTGTATTACAAAGAAACATGTTTGATAATACATTTAATATGGTTCACCTGATACTACTATTAATACTACATGTATTCTGCTAAATTCTAAAGTAATCTCTCTTCACCAGCATAGCACTTCTTTGACAAAAAAAATAATATATGTACTCTTAAACAGAGTGGTTTAAGCAAGGATGTAGTAGTAGTACAGGGCCAAAGGACTGCAAGACTGTTAACAGTATTTACTGTCAGCTCAAGGGACCTAGCTGAGATGTAAAATCACTGAAAAGAATTAGTTCCATTCTAACTGAAACCAGGACTTTATCTTAAATGACAAAGAATTAAGTGAGGAAGTCCCAAGACTTCCAATGTTTTTCAAGGAACTGTATCAGAACAAATGAACTACCCAAGAGCCTGGAAGGGGTCACCCTGGTCACCAAGTGCAGGAAGAAGGAAACATGGATCCATTTGTATTAGCTCTGTCCCATAACTTTTGTGAGTTTTTATTCAGCTCAGAGGAAAACAGAAGGCCCTGAGTCATTTCACCAGATTCTACCACAAGTCATTGAAACTACTCCATGCAGTTTTCATATGGCATAAAACATCCCAAAGCTTTTTTGCCTTACACTGGCTTTCTTTGTTCCTTTCCCTAGGTAATATTCCTACCCGTTTCTTAAGGAGTTAGCAAACTAAATGTTTGCTTTGTTGGCTTTATGTTTGGCAGGTTAACTTCATTCATTGCTCAGATGTAAACATATCTGCTTTCCTCCAGCTCAAGAAACAGCTATTTGCTGCATATTTAGTCAGTGTAATGTGATCAGAAGGCATTTTCCTGTGAGATGCCAAACTCCCTAAACAATAGTTATAACCTGTGAAGAGGTACAGACACTCAGCAAGATGCTTAAGCACACACTTAACTACTTTTAGTAGTCTGAAAACCTCTGAGACTACTTCTCTATTTATAGCTAACACATGTTTTTAGAACTGTACATGCACTCAGGCTAGAAGACAGCCTTAATGGTAAAATTTGGTTGAAAAGGCCTAGATGCTTTCTGACAATAAATCAACCATAAAATTATAGTATTTAAAGTATGCTTTGTTGTTTAATCAGGGATGCTTACAGTTTTGACTTTCTATGCTAATTTAATTCTGTACATGGACCAAACACCCCGAGACAGGTAATCTATCCCCAGCATTAGCATCTTGCACCATCAGACACAGGTTTCACCCAAGATAAACACATCTGGTTCTGCAAACTCTAGTCTCATCTTGAAATTAATTCCACTCCCAGTGTATCAGTAAAAGGCAAACAAACAAATGTTAAAGTTCTCACAATACTAGCATGTAACAGGACAGATTATCTGCTGGATCTTCTTCAGACTCTGAACACCCTACTGTTCACTGATTATGTACATCTTAGGCTTACCTTGTAGTTTCATGGTTAACTTTTGGCTACACTCCTTGATGCCTCAGACAGAACAAAACATCTTGCCATTATTTATGAAGTGCTTATACATTTTAATAATTAATTTTATCTCTCTTCAAAATGGTAACATCATAAGTAGACACTCATCTCTACTGGCATCTAACTCCACAACTAAAAATGAGCCCTTGTCTTACAAATACAATAAATATTACAGAATAGTTATATAATATTACAGTTAGAATTGTCCTTTCGGCTTGGATTTGTATGTGCCCCTTAGACAAGCCATGTTGGTTCATAATGCAAAGTCTTAGTCATTGATAGGAGGAATACATTCTGAGAGATAATAATCATCACCACTGCCATCAGTTGCCCAAAGACCTTCTACTTTTGAACACTATACAGTTTCATGACAGAAAAAAAGATTCATCCCTTTAGCTATTAATGTACTAGATTTAAGAAACAGAAATGAATACATTGTGAAAAAAAAAATTGTTTTTATTGAGCTAATTTGGCTGATTTTTTTGATTTTTTTTTTTATTAAGGGAAGCTTAGAAAGTTATTTCTATTTTGATTTTGTTGAAAAGAAACACTTTTAGATAAATGTATTAAGAGCACTAACAGCATTGCTTAGGGACTGAAAGGACATCTTGTACTCTGCAAAAAGTAAATTGCCCGTTAGTTCCTAGCGAGGTCAGTTTTTACAAGAGATTTATGTTTTGAGGTCAGGACAATGCTGATTGATTTCATGAAATATTAGATTCCTTTTAAAACAATATAGAGCTATTTTCAGCTCATTGAACATATATTTTGCAATCTCTCCTCCTCCTCCATTCTTCTTCTGACCTATAACCTCCAAATTCCATTTCCTATTTCTGTTCAGTCTGAATGCCCTTGAGTGAAAAGCTGGGACCAAAACAATTTCTTTCACTACAAATCTGTTCCTTTCCTGGCCAAGAAACAATTATTTTCCTGGCCTAATGATTATCACACTTTCTACTTATATATAGTTTGCAGTTCACCTCCACCTCTTCTGCTGTCATGTGATGTATAAATTTCTTCAAATTAGCTCAATAGGAATCACCCTTCTTTTTGGGTCTTTTCTATCTCCTTACCTTCTCTTCACTTTCCTTCTTCCATCTGCCTTCCTTTCTCCTGCTCCCAAGTAAAATCCTTCCTAAACTCTTGCTCTTTAATCTATTCTATACACTTCATCTCCAATTTTCATCCCCTGAAAATGATGTAAATGCAGCTGTCATTAACTTTTCTTTCCAGTTTCCAACCCCTGCCCAAATTATTCTCCCAGTTTAATTCTGCTGTTAGTCTTCCCCTGCTTTTTGACATCCTCATCACCTGGAAGACCATCCAAATGGTCTTCTGGCTCATTATTTTCTAAGCAAGAATGAGGCAATTTCTAGTTTTGATAGTTTTTTCTTATTATTTTCCTACTGAAAACATGTTTCAGCTACTGCAGTGTAGAAATGTGGATGCTTCAACATTCTACTTCATTATTAAAAGAATTCTGGACTGTGACTGACTGCCATACACCTCAGAATTCCTGAATCCTGATCAATTTGCTCTGTGTAGAATCAGGTAGTGAGAACAGATATAATAGTTTTGACTCTGCACTGACTTCATGTAATTGCATTTCTTAATTTGTTGGCAACTGAGGAACACTGCTTTTTATTGGCTTCTATTTCTACAATTACCTACACTTCATAATTTTATTTCCTCTTGTTGTTAACACAGTAGAACTACATTAAAAATAATCTCTTGGGGTTAAAGGAAGAATTATTGGAAGGAATTGTCCCAATAGCTTAAAGAATTAATAATGTATAAATCTCCCTAAAACAAGATCTTTTTCACACACTGGATTCCATGCTTGGACATCAGCTGATGTGGAAATTTTGTCAACTGGAAACAGCCAAGAAGGTTCTCAGGCACACAAATCTGTCAGAATTTCTTCCTTCAGCAGCGTAATGCTACCCACTGGCATGAAGCAAATGAGTCACATCCTAGCCTTGTCCCTGGTTAAAATGATTTAGGTAGACTGAAAATATGTGTTTGAGAATAATCAGAGCTTGTAGACAGGTAAATTAAAAAGCTGTTAATTTATTTTGATGGAGAAGGACCTTGATAAAGTGTTTCATTTACATTCCAGGGCATAAACGTTATTAATATCAAGGTCAATGAAGAAGAGGGATGACCTTCCAAATAACTTGTTTTAGTTTTGAACTGTCAGATTCTATATGAGCTATGAATGCAGCATTCACTCTATTCCATGTAAAGTGACATGGGTTTTGTTTTACAAAATGAGGTTTTGCAGCAGCTTGGAGAACAAGTGTCACTATATAGTGAAGTGTGGCATTCTAAAGCCATCTGTGAGGATATTTATAGAAAAAAGTATTCTATTTATGCCACTGTGGTACAAAAAAGGAAAATATTTTATGTAAACAAAACTATGAGTCAAATAACCTTTCTGTATTCTGTCCCACATTCTGTGTCTGTCGAGATGCAAGGAAAAAGTTGCTTAAGAAAAGCTGTTGTGGGTAGACTTGGAGACAGCACTACAGAATTCTGCAAGTATTCATGAAGTTATTCAGTGCAGCACTTCTGTCAGACACTGGTAACATGCTTTGATTTGTAAAGTTCATCCTGATGACCTGTGTCACTGTAGGCTCCAGTAACTCTACCCATCCATGTAATGAACAACTGGACTTGTTAGCTACTTAGTCAAATACAGGTATTTATTAGTTACCTTAAGGAGATTGTATTTTATAGAGGAGCAATAGGAAGCTCTTAGGCTAATATATAGGTTACTCAATCAACATACAGAACTGTTTAATTAAACACATATTCAGCAATGGCTTCTTCAAAGCTGCAAAGCCAAGCAGCTCAAAGTTTAGAGCTGTTGTAGCCCCTGGTTAGTCCCCAAGAAATGTTTTGTCCCCTAGTTAATTTACCTGTCACACTAAATTATTAATAGGGCATCAGAATTTCACATGCACAATGGAGAACATGAATGTTTTCATGGTTAAAGCAGTTCATGAAAAGTCATTCTTTTCTTTTTTTTTTCTTTTTTTCTTTTTTTAAGATCAGGCAAATAAACATGTATCACAAGCGAGTTTGAAGTTCAAACTGTTCAAAACCCACAGGGGATTTTTTTTTTTTTGCTATACACTTAAACTGCTTGTGTGAGCTGTAGTTACCTAGCTGAGAGATGAAAGCTAGCATTCCAGCTGAGAGTAGCTGGGGCACAATTCTGTGTCCACCTGGAAGATCCACTAGATGATAGGAGAGAAAGGGAAAAAAAAGCACAGTTTAACAGAAGTCATGCCGTGGACACTAAGCAGATAGGCAGAAAGAAACCATGGGGAATCCACTTGAGTGGACTGCCTCAACAGCTCTTAGACACTATCTGTGTATTTCTGTGCAGCCCTTCTGCCTCAGAGTGAATGTTTAAAACCACAAAAGCCTACCAAAAAGCTCTTTGAAAAGATACTAACAACATGGGAATTGCCAAAATGGAAAAAAAAAAAAAAAGGTATTCTGAGAAGGAGGGAATTGAAATTCAATTTAGAGTTACAAAAGAAATATTTTTATTATGGATACTCAAAATATTTTTAAAACATTTTAAATATATGTTGTAAGACTAAGCAAACAGAAAATTCATAATTTTGCTTTCAAGGCATCTCCACATCAGATCTTAAGGTAAATTTCAATGGTTTTATTTGACAGAATCAATTCCAAGAATTCCAGGGATATTGGGGAATGAACGTGAATAAAGTTCAATTAAAACTGCTAATTCAAAATACCTTAACCATTCTGCCTGTGATGGGATCTGAAAAGATGAAGGAGAGGTTAGATAAGAATTTATTCACATTTTATGTATCTGAGAAGGGAAAGTAATTCAGGTGTTTGGCTTTTCCTCAGTGGAATTAGTAAAAAAGTAAAAGCAAGCCATTAGTCAGCAGGTTTAGCATCTACTTAAAATACTCATTAATTTTACAAATGTATATTTTTTTTACTCTAGAATTGTCACTCAGGCCCATCTTTCTGTCAGTGCTGTTAAATTGATCTTGAAAAAACCTATTTACTTTGAAAGTTAACATCATATACACAAATCATATTAAATAGAACAGCCATTTTACACAGCATTGTAATTATAAACAGCACAAAAGACACTCAGCTGAAGATCACAGCTGTTTAAATATGGACAATGCTCCTGAAAGGACAGATGTATGCTCTGTGGAAAATAAAAACAAAACCAAAAATAAAACAAACAAAAGGAACAAAAAAAAACCCCAAAACCCAGACCAACCCAAAAGAACAAACCAATCAAAGACCAAACAATCTAAACTCAAAAAAAACCAGCCCAACTTCACACTTTAAACCCAGTTACAAGTCTCTCTAATTAGTATCAGTAACATATAGGGTTCTCATCACAGATATTACCACAAGGGCTTGTAGAGAGATGCTTGATGACATGCATTACATCTGTTTGACACTGACATCAAACTTCTTCATTAATAATAACAGCAATATTTAGAGTAGCTAATCTTGAAGGAAGAACTTCAAAGTTCCTTTTTATATTTCTGTTTTTAATAAAATATGCTAATTATTAAATTGGAAAAAAAAAAAGCTGCTATTCCTTCTGTTGAAATTAGTTTCCCACTAATCACATTATCAGCTGACAATGCTTTTCTTAGCAGTCTTGGGTTTACAATGCTCTAATGCAATGTAACATTTTTATTTCTCATTCATATTAATACATTAAATATTGACCAAAATTAATTAAATACACTCTGTGCATATAATATGTAAATAAAAAGTATGTAATAAAGAAAATATAGCCAGAGAGAAGATGAAGCAGAATAGGAATATGGAGAGATGACAGTAGCATGAAATTTAAGCTAGATAATTTTTCCATGCTTGGTAAAAGTAAACCAATATCAACATAGACCTGTATATCACACTTCAGGTAACACAGCAAAAAGCAGTTGTGGTCATCCATACAGAATCATACAGCTGTTTGAAAAGGCTACTAATTTTTCTTTTAACTATAGAAGTATTTTTTATATATATATACACACACACACACACACACACACAGGGACACAATCATTATTTTAATTAATGATTTAGAAAGAGCTCTAATTATTGTTACTCCTTTCCTCAGATTTCCAAGGATGGGCAAAGGCAAGATATTCTTTTGAGTCTCCTGTAAGAATTTAGCAGCAAAGACAATGTAACCTTCCAATAAAGGTAGTGTTTAGCAAGGCTACACTACATGCACTGCTAGTGTTGACATGGAATATAAATTGAATCAGCTGGATGCAAGAGTTCAGGGCAACTCAATAAACACAGAATCAGGTTGTTTACCATATAATCACCTGAATTTTGAACTTGATACTCAAGAGCCACATAGTTTCAAGATCAGCAAACAAGGAAGCTGCTGAAAAAAAAATATTTTACTGAGCATACTCTCAAAACTAGACAGAAATTAGTCTTTGAGGGTTAGCTGTGACATCCTCCATCTTTCATCTGAAGCTACAAATACATTGCTATTCCATCTCCAAAACCATACCTGCAAGACAAAGTTATTCATTAGAATAAATTATGAAGAAGGCATATGGCATGATGAGTTTTAATTTACTACTCCAGCTAACCCATTGGGACACTGCTCTGATATGTTTTATTCCTTTATGAAAGTGACTTGCTCCATAGAATTGCTTCCAAAATTTGTATCTAGAGTGAAACTATTTTAAAGTGGCTTTAATTAAGCATTTTTGTAGCATTAGAGATAGCACGTATACTAGATTTATAAAATAATAATATTGACATTTTCTGCTATGCCTTGCATGCTAAAAATGAAGATCCCTGTATTATGTAGGTCATTAAAGGAGACAATTTACTTGAAGAATGACAAAACCTTGACATTTTCTAAACTAAACCTGTTGGTTATCCCTATTGTTCATATTAATCCATGCAAATCAACTATTATTGTGTTTAAAAGGTGTAAGTCTCCCTCACAAAAACAAACAAAGACCCACAACACAAAGAGTTTTTTGTTAAAAGAGAAAAAATATTTATAAGGTATGCATCATATCATGAGGAAAAAATATATTGTGATTGTAGCATAATTAAAAATTGTTTCCTTTTAATATTAAAAAATATTCCCAGAGTAATTCAGGTTATATTAATATCAGTTTTCAGCTGGAGAGAGTGCTGGGCCATCTTACCTAAAAACCATGTTTTACCCAGGTGGGCCTTGTGGTCCCTTCCATCCTGGTAATCTATTATTCTAATTTTTTTCATTAGCATCTACATATGAAGACTGGAAACTGGTTGAGAAAAAGCTGTGTCAACATGTAGAGGTAGATTTTAGATCTATCTATATCTATCTGATATATCTGTAAAAACCTCAGGAAAGAATAATGATCTATTATGTATCTATTATAGTTACTTTTTGCTTCTCTCTCATTCATATTGCATCATGTCAGCCTGGTTTTGTGGTCTTCTGTAAATTACCATTTTGAGTAGGTGCAAGATGCCATCAAATCAAGACAGGAAGGTCTGCAGACACAAACATTTGTGTTTAAAAATGCAGTTTCACATACATGTGATGGCTAGATAAAAAAGCTGAATGGCAGAAAGTAAAATCACCTGCAGCCATTTGCCCTGCTTTTCAGAGAGTTTTTCCTACTCTCCAGGCAGGGAGAACTGATTTGCTCATCAGTCAGCTCCTGATAGATCAACCATTTTTTAACACCAGTGCATTGTGGTCACCCAAAGACAGGCTGAGTCAAATGAGCA
The DNA here is from genome assembly GCA_025447755.1 of Corythornis vintsioides. Classification (NCBI taxonomy): domain Eukaryota; kingdom Metazoa; phylum Chordata; class Aves; order Coraciiformes; family Alcedinidae; genus Corythornis; species Corythornis vintsioides. Next base: position 93,574 of record JAOEGS010009797.1, on the reverse strand, counting down.
TTTTGGATGTGACTTTCTTAGGGAAGATACCATCTATCAGAAGGTACAAAACACAAACTCATCCCTCCTCTAGTCATCTCACTTCACTCCACTGCTAGGTTACATACTTGTGGAAGAACTTCAGGAACTGCTGAATTAAGCTTCAACACGTAACAAAATAAATACAGCTGGGAAAACTTGAGACAACTAAATGGCAGATGTTGGGAAAACAGCTCCCAACATTGACACATCTGCTTTCAAACTGAAATAGACCATGATAGGGCTAAATGAAAAGAAGAAATACTGATTTTTTTTCCTTAAATTACATAAAGGGTATTATACAAGATTTAATCTAAAAGGCCAACTAATCTCTCCATATCTGCACACTTATCCTTTACACCTTTTTATGCCAAAGTCCTATGTAAACAGACAAAAGTGTATGAAAAAGTCAATCATCTACAGACTTAATATCATAGGTAAGGGTGGTTTTTTATAATAGTACTGTTTCACTGTAGTACTGGGAAACACTGATCATACAGATGAGTCAGCAGTGAACTTCAGTGTAAAGCTGAGACCTTAATGTGCATGCAGTATCAAGCAGACTGAAGCCTTGAGGTAAATAAATAACATCTCTCCAAAATCTCCATAAGGTTTTCTGCCTCTTCATGTTCCTAGAGCACACACACTTGACTGGCAGATTTCTTACAACAATAAACCAGCATAAGAAATTTGGTATGAGACCCTTTTTGGGAATGTAAGTAATTTCCTACTGAGAAATTACCTATTGTTTAATGGAAAGTCATTGATCTCTGCCCACCACCTGCTTAGTCCAACTGCTTATTTAACACATTGGGTGATAGCAACACTTCATCTCAGAAATTACCCTTGCTGAAGCTAATGAACATCATGTTGTAATTTTAACTAGATTCAGATTTATCTCCAGCCCTAGCCAAGCACTGAGTTCATTAGTTGCTGACAGTGACTAGTGTGTTTGGCTAGCATCTTAATCCACAAATTATTCCACTAAAATCAACGTATCTAAACACGCAAAAGTTGGCTCAGCAATCCTCAGGTGGGGTACAGTGTGTATTTCAAGGTGTCATCCTTTCATAAGATCTCTATGCAACACCTGACTTTGATTAAGAAAACTCATTTGGGATGCTTTTGCACTGCTGATTTGTAGATATACATCCACATCAGGGTAGACCAGAAGGGCTGTCTGTGATGCCTATGTGAAGCACAATTCAACCACTAACCTGTATTCAGAAGGAGAAAGAACTCTGGGATTCCACTGGAAATTGCACAGAAGTAAAACATCCTCCCTCCCAAATACAAGTACCCACAGACACAAGTTATGTAAAAGATTTCTCCACCAGGCAGCTGCACTTGTGAGAATGTGGTATAAAAGGCAGGAAGGGCTGTTGAGATCTGCTGCCACCACCCAACCAGAAGGAAGAGATATTTTGAGAAGTGCCAGAACATGGCCTCAATACCTACAGACCTATAGGCTTGAACATTTTACTTTTTCACATTTTTCCATGGATGAAGAGTTTGAATCAGCTTTCTTTTTATTCAAAACAATTTATTCATAGTGCTACTGTTAACTTTTGATCTCAACAAATTAGTTTTTTCAGAAGATGGATTAATAGCATATCCTTTGTCACTGTCAACAAAACAACATTAAAAGAGGTTTTCAAATGGTGTCATCAAAATGAAGGTTGCTCATAAAGAATAAGAAGTGAAGACTTAGACACACAAAAGAGTAGGATAGGAAAGTTAATGTAAAAAATTACCTAGCTCAAAATAATGTCTTTTAATGCCTTTCTTATTTATGAAGACTGTATTGTTTTGTAATGGCAGCAGCAGACTCACAGACATCAAGCTGACTCAGTAACTGGCAGGATGGCATTATCTATACAACTTCATCATGATGCTCAAGAACAAATGTGCCTGAGCAGCCATAAGCTTGAGCCTGTTACACATGTATAGCTGCCTGCATGTTTCTCACTTTTATTATATAACATTTTCCACTCAAGAACACAGGACAGAGACTTGCAAGGTTGGTTGCCTTTCATGCTGTTACAAACAACATGAAATGCACACTTTAAAACACTGTTCAATGTAGCATGATCTGAATCCATCTCTCTTACAGCAGCACATATGGAGAATGTATTAATCTAGAAATAACCATTTGGTTGCTAGTGGAAAAAAGAAGCAGCAGAATGCACAGCAATCAAGAGAGATTGATTTTTTTTTTTTAATGTGTACATTACTATGTTGTAAACACCACCTTATTTGCAAAATGAGTTTGAGCTTACAGATATGTTAGGCCTATCCTTTTATATATATATGTATTTTACATACAGTTTTGCAGCAATGGAATGAAATTTTGCAGCCAACACCCTTCACACACAAGAAATTTGTGCTGAAACAATTTGTCAATCTTATTTAACTGTCGTTATTTGCTGCAGTACAAGGAAATTCTAACTGATGCAGGTTAGACTTCTGCTGTCAAATAAAAGTAGTAACAGCTGTCTTTCACAAAATACAGTAAAGCCAGCTTGCATCTTCCTTGCCAAAACTAATCACTTATTCTAAGGATGTCCATGCACAGTCATGTCTCTTCTCTCCCTGAAAAGTAGAGCTGAATTTTCTACATTTATGTGGGTAATTTGTCCACAAAAAATGAAATTTTATTTTTTAAATGGCATTCAGGGTTACAGAATGGAAAGGAATCCCATTTCATTGCAGCCATCTGTTAATAAACAGAGCTGGAATGGCATGACAAGATGGAAGCTCTCTCTCCAATCTCCTGCTCCCTCAGCAAGTTTTTTTACTACTATTCCAGTACACTAAACCTTACTTACAAAAGCCAATATACCAAATGTCCTTGACTATCCCACCTGATGGATGTGCTGACACTCACCATAACTGATCCTCCTGTCCATCCTCTCATTATATGCATGCATGAAAATGGCACTGGGCAGTGTGCACAATGACATGTCCTCTCTTGGACACTGTCTTAGGTATGTGAGGAGCAACAGTTGATTGTTTCAGAGAGTTTTATTCTATTTTAGTTCTATCTGCAGAGCCTCATGTGCTTTGGTCAGCCCTGTTGACAATAACATAAGAACCAATTTGGAAGCCTTATTTGGGACCTGAAATTTGAACAGCCATAGCTACTCAATGTGAGCTTCCTCTACCTAGGGAAAATAGAAAACACTTTACAGATTACTACTTCTATCTGTAAACAACAGATGAAGATTATTTTCTCTCTTTGCATTGACTTCCTATTCCCATCACATCCCCCTGAATCTGGGGGATGGACCCAAGCCTCACACAGTCCCATTATGGTAGATATGAAGAGAGGTAACTATGAGAATTCGTAATTAACAACTTGTTCAGAAAACTATCCAAAAAAAGAAACAGTGAAATTCTCAAGTGTACAAGAAGGATCCCTCTTGGTTCATTCCTTGTTTGGAAAATGATTAATTTGGTTTTGTGGCCATGTTTGCCATGCTAAAGCTGCTTTTATGATTTTTGCTTCTTGAGATATCTGAAAAGCTAAGTCTGATGCAAAGACTTGATGGATGTCTGCCTAACTAATGCATGTAGCTATTACTTTGTATTTTCCTTCTTTATTACATTTTCAGAATCAAAGGGAGATAAGCATTACCACGAGCCACTGTTATCAATACCAAGGACACACACAAAAGATGTTTCAACAAAATGAAATTCTACATGTTAGTAGACAAGTAGCTGTTAGAAAGTGCCAGATAATTAAATTTTATAGAGAATCACAAATTTTGGACCTCTCAGAGTGATGTGATGTGTCAGACAAAGATAAGAATTCATATTTTTAAAATATACAAGGTTTCATATCATTTTTTTTTTTCATGTGAGAACAAAATAAACCAGCTATTTGTGCCAAGAGTTCCAACCAGTCTGTCATGCTGTAAAGGACAATGTATCACTCTGGTTGGGTCACCACCTTTCTGACACCCAGAGACACAAGTTATAAATACTGAAGCAGGAATTTGTATTCACACAGTGTACCAAAAAACAGTGGGAGAACAGAGGATGAATTTGCCTCAGAACAATGTCCTAACCAATGGTCTAGAGAACACAGCCCCAAAAACAGAGGTGGGCACCAGAAGGCCCACAGCACATCTGATTATTTCAAACTGGAGACCTGGCCATGCATCTCTCACCTGCCAGAGTCTGGGCTTTCCCTGTTCTCTGGCACAATTTCTCTCTTTTCCATGTTTTACTGATTTGGAACATACAAATTTTGGATTCAAAGTGACACAAAGAAAATATTTTTAATATTTCAGAGGAATTTTATCTTCAATGACATACATAGAAGCTTACAGGCAAAATTCTGTCACATCATTATCTGCACAATGAACTTGCTGTGTTGACAGACAGGCTCCAAATTGTAGTGTGGCAAAAATACCCCTCCTACTAGTTTGCATTCCTAGTACAAATTTTCAGCCATCTTTCTACTTCAGTAATGCATAAATATAAAAACATGACACAGAAAATACTTCTGTATCTATCATAAGTACAGTCCCACTAATTTAAAAAATAAATCAGAAAAACTCTTAAAATATATGACTGGATATATTCTGCTTATACTTACAGATGCCTTGAGAAAGATGAGCTTCTGTGCAGTCGGCACGGGCCTACTACTGCTAAACAGGTGTCTGGAGATAGGTTAGGAAAAAACTCTGATTTTTAAGCCTATCCTGAAAAAAAAAAAAAAATCCCTTTGCTTTCAATGGCTGCTTCAACTGCTTGAGACACAGCTTGGTGTATGGGAAGCAGGCAACAGGGAGGCTGAGGAGGCCTCTGTGAGGAAAGGCTGGGGCTGCCCCACACCAGACACAGCCGGTCCCAACCAACCCCCTGCAGGGCCCAGCTGGGCCCCTCAGCAAAGATGGCGGTGAGTCGGGGAACGGGTATTTAAGATGGGGCAAAACCACTGCCCGCCACTGAGGGGTGAGGTAAAGTGAGAAACAGCCCCGTGAGCTCCAAGGTGAGAGAAGGAGAGGGAGCAGGTGCCCCAGGGGCTGGAGCAGAGGTTACCCTGCAACCCACAGAGGAGATTGGGGATGCAGCTCATCCACTGCAGCCCATGGAAGACCCCAAGCTGGAGAAGTGGAAAAGTGTAAGGAGGAAGAATTGGCAGAGACCAGCTGCTATGAAATGACCACAGTCCTCAGTCCCCACTTTCCTGAACTGCTCAGTGGGGGAAGACAAGAAGAGTTGGGAACAAAAGAATTGAGACTGAAAACAAGGGAAGGTGCTTTGCTTTTGGTTCCAAGGGAAGGTGCTTT
>JAOEGS010009797.1:0-80882 GCA_025447755.1 Corythornis vintsioides | reverse complement strand
GACATAAAAAAATGAGTAAAAATTTACAGAAAAAAAAAACGACAAAAAAAAAAAACAAAAAAAAAAAAAAAAAAAAAAAAAAAAAAAAAACAAAAAAAAAAAAACAAACCAAGAACAAAACCAGAAAATAAACCAAAACATAAACAAAAAAACCCAACACCATAAACCAACACAAAATCCATAACTTAGTTTAGTTCTTGAAGACAGGAATGATGTTTCTTTAGTATTTCTTCACTGACTACTGCCTGTATTTTTATCTCTGATCTTCAACAAAAACCATTACTATGCCTTAGACTGAAAGTAAAGTTATCAACACCCTACAACAGAACCTACAATCAAACCTCCCTCAACCCTACAACCAAACAGAGTCTCTAAAAACCTGGCTTCTGTAGGCTAGCAAAATCTTTAATTCAGCCTTGACATACATTTATCAGGTGACATATGGAGAGATTTGAATGATCTCTATTTTCCTGTATATTATTCTTAATTACACTGTAGCACAATTCTTAAGCTTCAACTCAATAAATGTTCTAAAGTGTTTGTTACATGATAAATGATCTTAGAATTGCAATATACAGACATCATTCTAGCCTGTATTCCTTGTATCAGGTCTCCCCCTGACCTTCCTTTTAAAACCTTGGCCACTATTCAAACTATCAGCAAACTCCATCTTATATCACTATCCCTGTAGCTTTCTAACATAACTTGTGTTAAACATGAGCACCTATCACAGTACTAATAAAACCATGGGGTTATTGACCATAGTGCATTTTATTGTACAGTGTCCATACAGACTAGGTATGCAATAGATTTTTTTTGTGAGCAAAAGTAACAACTGACTATTTCTATCTTGTTACTGCTATAAAAATTATATTCTCCTTCTGTGAAGCTGTTTGTAAATAAACTCAGTTGTAAAGCTGAGTTTCTGTGACCTTCTGCAATAAAGTGCACCAAAACAAGAGGGCTCAAACTGTACTTTAATCTCATTTTTGGTTCAGTATATTGTGGTGAATAGGAAAACTAGCAACCATAAAGGAAGCTGGTAGGAGTAAAGTTCAAAACAAACAAAAGAAGGTTCTTTATTGAGTAGTTGAAAGATAAATGAAACTCTCAGAAACAGGAGGTGCAAGGAAAATTGTACAAGTTGCATGGGGAAACTGAACAAGGACTTGAAAGAGAGGTACACTGAGAGTTAGGCAAAGCAAACCAAGTTCAGGAAATCCCTTCAGCTGGAAAGAGTTGGAGGCTGGGAATTTTCAAGAAATTTGTGATATATTCTCACTATATTTCTCTCTTCTATGGAAATCTGCTTTGGCTTGTTGGAGACAGGATGCTTAACTTTGTATGTCTCAGGCTACAATAACTTGGTTTTAAGATCTGAATGCTTGGTACCATTCTTTTGCTCTTACAAAACACTCTGAATTTGAGTTACACTTTTGCCTAAGCAAGGATAAGGAAACAGATGCCTTCATATTCCAGGCATGGAAGTGACTGCAGTACAGAGTCATGTGAGCATAAAGATTTACAACCATCTGATCTAATAATTTCAACAGAGACAAATATGTTCCTTCCATGTATATTGTTTTAAGTATCCATATGGTAGCATATAGTAAGATTTTTATTTTTAAAATTACCTTGGTGACATATGGACAACATCTTTGAGTTGTCACCTATCAAAATAATGTTCCTCACATGTCACTATTCAAGCTCATATGTACTTTATAGTTGCTCTGGTCTCAGTAGAATTTTTTTTCACTTTCTGTTTGGGACTATTTTTCCCCAGAAGAATTTGAACTGAAATTTCTGTTTATCTATTCAAGCTACACACATTTAAGGAAGGAAATTCCAGTCCCTTTCTCTACTTGCTAATCAAAAGCAACAAGCAATAAATATATGCAAATATACACTTTAGTTTGCACTGGCAAAAATGTCACTCTTGATCTTGTCACTTAACGGACAGAAGCAAAAAAAAACCAAACTAGTATTTCCCTATATTACTGTTCTCTATAAAAATTTCTATATAGCTATTAACATCCTACTTCTAAATCACTTAGGTAAAGTTATTACTTAGCAACGTTCATTTTTAGCTACATCTTAGATCATTAACATTAATTTTTCTATTACAGCCAAAGGAGGCTGTGACAGACATCTTGCTTTGCTATAAACCTTTTTCCTTCATGTGAATGTTGAAGTGTGCAATAAAAAGTAAAAATCAATAATTCACTACAGAGTGAATACATCAATTTTATATTATTTCCTTATATTGTGCCAAGTCCTGTCCTCAAACTCTCATTCAGACCTCTCTTACCAATCAAGTTTTATACTGATCAACTCATTTATTTGCTACTAGGAAACAATTTCAGGCTTAAACTATGAGTGTGACCTTCAATTTAGGAAAGGCATCAAGCACAAGATCAATATGATGGTGCAAAAGGAATCTAAACATTTTTTTCTTGATACTAGTGAAAATAACCAAAACACATGAACCTAACAAGCTGATAGAGAAGCTGTTTTTGAGGTTCTGTCTTCCAGATCTGTGCATTTGCTCAATTAGCAATTATTAAAGTCAACTGATGTGACCAGCTGACAACTTGTAATGCCAAATTAAGAATTTAATGTTCTTTGCCGACATCCAGCTGACACTCTGTACCTAGAAAACTCAGCATGTCCCTTTTAAGATGACAAAACATTCTTCACAAAGCTCTGGCAACAGGAGCTTACATTTATATTGAGATCCTGTACATTATCTCAGGTTGGACTCTCTTCAAAACAGTTTATTAACCAATTGGGCTGGAAAGAAGCATTTTCCCCTTCAAACAGCTTTAATGAGTTACCATTCTTCACACACACACACACACACACACACACACACACACACACTCCACTTGTAAAGCATTGTTTTCCAACCAAAGGAGTTAAAGGGGAGGATGCCATTTCCTCTGCAAAGACTTACAAACATTAAAAAATAAAAAATAAAAAAAAGGAAAGAAAACAGACACACACACACACACAACTGTACACATTAAAAAAGGGAAAAAATATACAATCAAATTAGAAATCTCAAAAGGCGTGAACTTATCATATGCATCCAGGCAGAGCTCTCTCACAGCTAGGGATCAGGTAAAGATTTTAATGAGCTCCCTTGAAAATTGGTGTTCACATTTAGAACGAACAAGAAATTCATCATCACTTCTTTATCATCACTATCCAGAAGGCTTCCTGGTCAGAATCCACACTAAAACTCTACACTCAAGCAATGTCTGGGTGCACACATAAAGCACTTAAGTTACAATCAAGAGTTGTTTATGAGTATGAATATTAAGTGATATAGAAGATCTTCGCAAAGTAATAACACTGCCACAAAACCAATCAAAAAAAAATTCAAATAGCCATTCTCAAAATCTGTTTATTAGACAATATATGCACTAATATGGGAGTCATGCAACAGCCCTTATTGATATAAACACAATTTCTAAAGTTTGTGATAACAGATATGTAGAAAGAAGTAGATATATAATCAAATAAATGAATATTGTCACACCATTTAAAGTTCACTTCAGTAATATTATATCTTGGCCAAAATAATACCTGAGGCAAAGCTTAATTTCCAGTATAAATGATATATTGTATTGCATTCAACAAAACAGAAGGTTGACTCACTGCTATGTTGTCAGTCTATATTGAACTGAAACAAATTGAAGTAATTCACAACACAATAGCATTTGCAGCAGTTGCACATGCTGTACAGGCTATTTAAATATTCTATAAATAATTGCTCAGAGGCACAACTGACAGTATGCATAGACTGGATGATGAATCATCAGGTAGTTTAAGTAAAATTTTGCTTGATTAACTGTTTTGTTTTTAAACCACCTGCACCGTATTGTCTTATGTACCAGGACAGATCAAATAGTTCTCAGTCTTTTTCTGAAGAAAAGACAAGCTTACAAATTGTAAGTTTTATTGTATTATAAAACTGATGCCAAATTGAAAAGCTGTGTATTGTGTGATTCTAATTATCTATTTTTTTGGCCAAGTATTTCATATCAGCCATTGTTATAGATGAGATTAATCCAGATTTATCAGACCTCTAATAGCTTTGTGTCATATGGAAGTAATTTTACTTTTTGTCTCCTGATCATCAAAATACATTTCTTAGTCCTCTTGAAATGTAATTTCTCAAGTTCTTTTTTTTTCTGGTCAGCTGGCAACCAAAGATTGCCACTAAAATACTTTCAGAAGGAAACATAAATGAACAAGAGCCTATTGATATGACTCAAAGCATACCTGACTTCCATCACTGTAAATGTTGCTACTGCATACATATATTTAATTAGACCAGTGGATGAGGTAGTTTGGATATCAGAAGATGCACTAAAGAACCTAATGATCACTACTGGTTAATTATGACCTACATTAGCATTCAAAGAACCTCAGCAATAAGATCCTGTAAGACTGTACATAGTTATTTCAGCTGAATTACTGGTGCAGTCCTACCAAATACCAGTAAATAAAGAGAATCTCACAATAATTATCAAGGAAGTAGAAAAATGACAAAAAAACCACCACAAAGAGCTTAGCAGCAATGTGTTATCCAGTCACATTGTCATGTTTCTGTACAGCTTGTTTTTAAGTGTATTCATTTAAAAAATGTTGAACCCTTCTGTTACAGCAATTCAAATGCATGCCATTCAACTTATGAAAATAAGAATTTATAATTTAAGATCCATCTAATGTGTTGGATATGCTTATACCCATCACTGTTCTCCATGGGTTTGAGTATTCTTTGAAGCTATGCCCAGAACAAACCTAGTATAATGAGAATTGAACATCACAGGGTAGGATGTTCCACCTTTGTTTACATGGCAGAAAACATGGATGTCCAACAAGCTGTGCTGGAGAAGAAGGCTGTGAGATGCCACAAAAGATTTTGGGAAACTTTCATGAAGCTGTGACTGAAAGTAACCTTTACTCTGACTAATAAATTGCTGGCAGAAATGATAAAAAAAAAAAAACAAACAAACCCAAACCTCTTAATTTAAGGTTGAAATACATAGTTAAGAGGAGAAAAATAACCATGGAGGAAAATTCAAATCTTCACTAAAGATGACACAAAAGCATCTCAGCTCAGTAATTGCTTAGTAGCTGTATGTCTGTATACTTTTCCTTGAAGGAATGAACTGGTATTTCCAAGGGGATAAAGTGGCACCTTGATGGATTGTTTAACATATATAGTCCTGAGCAAGTTAAAGACTGTTTTCAGTTACACCATATTTCCAGCCACAAGGAGCCAGTAGAGCTTTGTGAAAGCTTGACCACTCCTGTTCTAAAACCTACTTCCATATCCTGCCCTCTTGCAGTAGAGGTCATTCAGCAGAAATTTGGCAAATGCATGTGCAGCACTGTTCTCCAGAGTTTGGGATATTGTTATTGCTATTATTAGTATCTCTGCTCAGACACGAGGCTGCAAATAATTCAGGACCGTGTTGCTTTACATACCATTAAATAATTAACAGAAAATAAAGTCATTTAAAAACAAACAAACATCAAAAACAACAACAAAAAACAACCAACAAAACCCTATGATCTCTTGAGATAAGCATTTCTGGGCTTTGCTCTCTATTACTAAATTAATATACTGAAGAATTCTAACACTATGATTACAGCATCTATTATCAAAATTCATGCAAAAGTAGCTGGAATTTTTCTTAGTACTGAATTCTATCAGCAATTAAACTAGGTTTTTTTGAAACAGAAAACTGAATTACATTAGTGACCCAGCATCTGGCAAGCAATGCAACACATTATGGAACTTGAATTATTCAGAAGCTTGAAAAATACTGTATTTCTTCCACATGGCAAAGAATCCCACTAATAATTGTATCATACAAAGGAGGCTAAGCAAGTTAGCAGAATTTACCTTAAAGTTTTAAATGGGTAAAAAAAAACCCCAAAACAAACAAATAAACAAAAACCCCAACTAAATAAAAAGGAAAATTTGACCTCTGTTCTCCTTTCAATGTTTTTCACTTACCCAAACATGGCCAGAGTCATAAGCTGCCACTTTCTGCTCTCAGCTGACAAATTATTACAGTGTGTTGGTACACAGGATTTCTCACCTTAGGGGGGAAATTTCAGTCACCACTCTTCTGATAGCAGAGAGTTCAGTTCTACCTCCTGAAATACCTAAGCCTCATGACCTGCCTGGTACCCATCTCTCTCTACTGTCTGTGCCTTTTCCTCTTTTCTCCTCTTGCATCAATTTCTGCTCTCAGTGTTCATCTTAGAAACTTTTATTTCAGAATGCTTCATTTCTTCCTTAGATTTCACACATTCTACAATCTCCCAACTACCACCTGACTGGCTTTTTTCCATTTCCACCTTTTAACCTTCCTTTGGTGGCTAAAGCAGATAATGATAAAAAGGGAAGAGAAGAACACTGCTTATAAGTACAAATAATAACATATTTCACCTATATGAATAAAATGCAAACAAGAAAAATGAGAAAAGGATGGAATGTAAAAAAGGCAGTACAGAATTCAGGAATATGCTTAAAAAGTAGATGTTATCAGTTATGTTAACTGCAGAACTCAAATAGAAGAAAAGCTCAAGAAAATTAAGCCAAGGTTTAGGGGACAGACTCCAGCCCAAATTCTGAAAGAACAGGATATTTCAGGTAGCAAGACCACTATCTTCTCCTATAGGCATATAGGAGCAAGTAGAATAGTATAGAAGCAATGTGAGCAGCAGATGATCAGTAAGGCTGATTTCAATACACTTTTCAATAATGTGTTATTATTTTTGGAGGAAGTTTTCAGAGAATGTATATTTAAAGCTTTGAGGTTCTGGCTTTTATAAGACATCAGAAATCTAAGAGACATCACATCTGAAATTCAGAAAACTATTTTTCATATGCTGTCACATGGGAAATCATTACTTGGCCTACAGAAAATTAGGATTAATATCAGAAATATTAGGTCAATAAGATACTAACTGAAGACAAAATGGAAGTGCTTAGTGTTGAAAAGTTTCAGGCTAAAGGGAAGCTATTAAGAGAGTTCCTCAATGATCAGTCTTGGGAGAAATCTTGCTATTTTCATAATGACCTTGGCTAAAGTACCAGAACTATACCAATGAAATCATAATGCATTTTTGGGAAGAAAAATCGATAGTGAAGAGCATTAGGATATCCATATGCAAAGAACCTGATGACCCTGAGAACATGAATAATATAAATGAAGTAACAGTCTATCACACATATGGCAAGGCCATACCCCTAAGGGCTAATCAAAACATTTATTTCATAAGCCAGAATTTGATCAGTTGAAAATTGCTGAGGTGGAAAAGTGACAGTCAAAGGATTTAGGTATTAGTTGCTAGTGTTACATAGACAATGCATCTCTAAGCTGCTCAAACAAGATTTTTTTTTTTTTTTCAGGAGAAAAGGAACTGATGCCATTGTACAAGATGTGGGGGAAGTCTAATCATCAGCATCTCTAATATTGCTATAGAATCCTGTTCACTCATGTTAAAGAATGATAAGCTTAAATTGGAAGAGGTGAATAAAAGAGGTGCCAACGTGATCAGAGAAATGGAAAATCTATCTGACAAAAAGAGACTAAAAGTACTTAAGCATATCTGGTCTGGTGAAATGAAAGCTGAGAAAACATGCCAGGGAACTGAACAGCAAAGGAGAAAATAAAATACTATTCAGTATAGGGGCCACAGCTGGCACAAGAAAGAATGAATATAAGATGGTCATGAATAAAGTTAAGCCATAAATTAAAAAATAAAAGAAGTCTAAACATTAGAACAGTAGGAATCTAAAGCAGCCATGGAATAAAGAAATAGCTGCAGATCCTGTCCCCTCCCCAGAGTACCAGCTAGCTGCAGTATGAGTTGCAAGCTTGTAAAGTATAAAAGTGTTATTTCAAAGAGTAAGGAGCTGGAGTTGGCCACTGAAGAGATTCCCACCATCTACATCTCCACAATTTGCAACTAGAATTTTTCAGGAGCAGCTATATCTGTTTACAGAATCATACACTGTTTTTTTCCATAGACTAAACATGCTAATTAAAACAATCTATGTAAGTTTTTCAGGCATTCATTACTGCATGCCCCTGGGACATTTTGTGATCTTTCTAGTTCAACTACATTTTGTTACTGAACTGTTAAGTGACATTTTCATATACTTGAATATCAACTCTGCCTTAAATAACACAAAATACATAGGAAAAAGACCATCCAGCATCAGCCATGAAGAACTCCATTTCTCAGAACACAAATATGTAATTTATCTTTTTCTCTCCCTGTTTTTACATTCCTACTTGTTTAAAGACATAATAATTTTATAGGCATAATAGTTTTGCTTTGGGTTTTACATAACTATTCAGACATAGTATAAAAGATGAACTTAGTTGATGCAGTCTGAGTGAACAGAGGGGGGGAAAAAAGGAGCTTTTGTAACACCACTGCATATCTCTGCCACTCTTTCATTAACAGCCACTTTCCTGAACAGGTTCACATGTGCCATTTATTCCTAAGAAGGCAAGAACTGACAAAAGTCAAGTATTTATTTTTTTGTAAAGAAAGAGTCTAACTAGATACATGAATTTAGACAGTTCAATTATCATAGACCCTTGTGAAGGGATATTTAAAAAGCAGTAACCTTTTCATTTGTCTGAACAGAAATGACTGAGGAGCAAGGAGAAGTTAAGTGTCAGCAAGACCTTGGCAGTCCTTTCTCTTATGATAAGGTCAGGAATCTTATTGGACCAAATGAAGAGTCAAGTACTGGCTGGGAAAACCATCACAGAATATACTTGATGAAGAATTTTCAAAGCTAAGTTAGTCACCCTGGCTAATCGTCCCCAGCTCAGCATCTGTGCCATTACAGCAGTACACATTCCCCAACATTTACCAGCTGTAAACAGCCCCCAAAATTAATTTGAAAATTCATATACTATCATTAGACATCACTCTAAGTTCACAGTACACTTCCCAGGACACACCCATGCCTTAGATTCCATTGCCTATAGCAGTGGTTGTTTCTTTAAATTAGAAATTTTGTAAATTTTATTTTCAATAACTCCACAGTAACCCACCTATATATAAAAAAGTAGATAAATGGATAAAATATACCATTACCAGTAGTAATAGGTAGAGCTTGTTTCAACCCTAGCATAATATATATGAAGAAAAGCAACATTAATAGTGACACCACTATTTCTACACAAATACAATGAAAGAATAAATAACTATGGACTAGCATCTTCAGAAAACAATTACCTGTTCGACTAATACAAAAGTCTACTCTGTCTCCAACACTGCCCTGCAAACAAACAGGTATTCAAACTTCTGCCTCTATTATTAGTCTGACAGTCATTTTCCAATACTTCCTGACTGCAGAGCAGTTACACAGGATTTATAAGTGTTAAGGGATAAATGAATACAGCTCTGTGCCTTCAACTCAACCTGCTCTGAATAAAATGCTGTTCACCCTCTTTTCTTGAAAAAACTTGCGAAAAAAAACACCAAACCAACAACACTTGGACTTGGCTTAGAGACAACCACCCCAGAGAGCTTCATGTAGATCTACGATGTGTACACTGAGTTGAGTGAAAGGTATTCTGCTCCAGCAGGGTTTAAGTACAGGTATGAGCAGCTACTGTGCAGTCATCATGCTGGCTGCAAAGGGAAAATTATAAATGTTTCTGTTTACAATTAGTTGGCTTCTCCTATACAAGGTATGGTCTGTTCCACGTTCATTGACGTAAGTGGTGTCATGGGATGAGCTGCTCTGCTTTTGCACCAAGTGCAAAATTAGCCATCACTCCCTATTTCTCTCCTGCCCTTGGGCTTTTCTATACCAGACTAGGCAGAATCTGATAAATTATATTTTTCATGAGCTCATTTGAGTGCTGAAAAGTACAGATAGTATTTTTTTAAAACATGGACCTCTCCAGAATCCACATTCTGTTCATTTATTTTTGTAGTATTTGCTCTGAACACTGCCTTCAAGGTAATCGCCAGCCATCTTGAATAACTGGCTTGAAAGTGCAATATATGACTTTAATCCTAGATCCCTAGAAATGTAGAATGATTAAAATACCAGTTTGATAACTGCACATCAAATTTACTTTAAATGAAATATTACTTGGAAAAAAGAATAAAACAATACCATGTTCAGTTTTAGAGCTTGGTTTCTTTTATGTAGCTCTTGAATATTGACTTTGATCAACGCTCAGCTGTTCCATTTGTTAAAATCTGCCAATTCATCTGAAGAATTTGTACTTGTTCAGTTTTGCAGTTATATCAAGATCTAAATAAGCTTAAAAAAAAAGGTGTTAGATAAATATAATCTTAGGCACAATACTGTGTTCAGCAATTTCCCTAAAAATCCTTAGATCTGTATTGCTGAGCAAAATGACTAGAGAGTTGCATTTATATCTGTTGACACTGAAGTGTTCTCTCTTATTTCTGGCAGTTTCTAATCAGCTAATTGGTTTCATCCTTGCTGTGCTCTGCAAAAGCAGTTTATGTAGCAAGCTATACAAAGAGAGCAGCTGGTCCCATAATGTTATTGTACACTGCTTCACGTGCTGAATTAGATTTATCTCCCTGATCCAATCTGTCATATGATTTTGGAAAAATAACAGAAAACAGTTTTGTTGTTGTTTCCTAAGAAATGTGTAAATCATAAACGTAGACTAATTTTCAGTGAGTGTGGAAACACCATGAATGTGTTAAGTATTCACATTTTCCTTAGGACAGTGGGAAACTAATTTGTTTCTTTCCTGAGCCCATTAAATAGATGATGTTGTTATCTCAGGTGACATGTCAGCAGAAAGCTAACATGCAGCAGAGGCAGTACACAATACTAATAAAACACTCTAGAGGTAAATCTGGTATACACTGTCACTAATTCAAAGTTTATGGTAGGTTTTCTTATCAGTAAAGCCACCTTTTCCAATTTCTCTTTCTCTACTGGCTTTATCCATATTAAGCTCAAAGGAACAAGAAAGCTCTTGGACATGGCTTGCTGAATATTGGCATGATTAATACCTGCTCCCTGACAGCTGTTTGAATTGAGGTGTTCATTCACTGTAAACAGCCTGGACTGTGTTCACACTGAGGTCTGGCTTTTGAGGAGAGTCTTCTCATACACAGGAGAGGGGGGCTGCAAAACCATTCTCTACACTTGCCCTACTTTCTACAGTAGCTTTCATGCCACAAAAGTAGTCTGAGCAGTCATGAACAGGATTACAGCACCAAGGATTTTTAAATAATCATAGAATCATTTAGGTTGGAAAAGAACTTTAAGATCATCAAATCCAATCATTAACCCTACCATACCAAGTCCACCAGTAAGCTATATCCCCCACATCTATATGGCTTTTAAACACACCCAATAATTCTGAATTAGGGTGCCAACAATTTATTGCAGATTAAAAAAGGTGCTCTTTATTTACCCATCAAGAGGCAGCTCCATCTGAAACACAAATGGGGTCCCATTGATTATGCATGACAGACAGCACAAGTGCCAATAATTAAAAGTTTTGAAAGAAAAAAAAAATCTCTTCTTCTAATTGCAGGCCTGTGGCCCAAGGGTCAAGGAAGATTTCTAAACAAATCTAAACTGTCTTTTTAATGTACTCATCACAGCACAAAGAAAAGTGCTGTTGCCATTTCTACAGGTGATTGACAGGAAAAGGTCATGGTGTGATGTGACAACATAATGCATGACAGTAATTCCAAGTACACATAAGGAAGGTGCTTTTCTTCATGTGTCTCTATCCATCCAGGATCTTTGCTCTCACCAAAAGGCCCATCAGTTGCCTTGGTGGATTAATGGTGAGAAGCTCTATCCCAAATGCAGCTGTTTCATTGACTCCACCCTCTTCTACTCCCTGTAAATGCAATTGGTTGTTGTTTACCACCAACTGGAGGCATCTGCCGTCACAGTTTCCCTGAAATTTAGCAGAAACAACGAGCACCTAGAACAATGCTTGGAAATAACCCACAAGATCAAGGTTAGCTCTCTAGTAATTAATTTGTTTACACCAGAATTCAAAATAAACCTCCAAGTTGTACTGCTGGTGCTCACCTCGAAGTGTATCTTCACAGAACAGAAGGAATTAAACATTAAGGAACACTTATATTAATTACAGCAATTCACAGCAGTGGGTCCTAAAACACTGTCTCAGCCACGCAATTACAGATCTTGATTTTAATTTTTTCTTCCAAAAATCTGCCTGATAGGTTGCAGTACCTGACTTTCCATGATATAAAGCAAGACTGATTTTCCATGGCTCTGAAAATCCAAATCCCTTCATGAAGACCTATTGCATCTCCTTTCCCTCTCACCATGTCACGTGCACACTTCAGAAACACAAGATACCTTCCTGTTTTGTGCTGAATACTGTTTTTTGCTCAATTCCTAATCAACCATTTGTTAAGGGAGCTGCAGAAGCACACAAAGAGAGCAGCTGTTCCCTTGCTGTTGCAAACATGCAGCTCCCTGGATGTTTGAGGCAGGACCCAATGGTGGCTGTTAAATTACACTAAGGCCTCCCCACACCCTAAACTAAACATTTCTCCTCTGCCATAGCTCTCCTTTAACACTTCAATAGCATTAAAATTTTAAATCTGATTTCCAGAGTTTTCTAAATTTTGTTTTTAAAAAGAAGAGAGGGGAAGAGGAGACTCAGGTTTAGATAAAAATGATCAAACATACATGGATATAAACATAGGTTCTACATGGAAGTTGTTCATGTGCTACTTCTTTAAAGTCCCACCAGCTGAGTGTGCTAAAATACAAGACTTCAAAGGAAGTTTCAACACTTTAAGAAGCATTTCCAGGGTTCTAAAAATAAAACTAATTATTCCTTCCTAAGAAAGAAACCTGCCTTTTTGTGCTTTGCCACCTGCAAAGACCCCATGTGTCAGCAGAGCTCAGTGACAGACTAAAGCAAATGGAAATATGGAATAATTTGAAGTAACTTAGTCAAGATACTTCTACTCAAGATATGAAACATTCATACAACTACTCAAATCCCAAGGAAGATATAGTATCCTCTATTTAAAAAAAAACTAATATGGAAGATGAGAACAGTGTTCATGTGAATAGCATTTTTTACCAGACAGATATTATTTACCTGGATATCTCCTGATTATTTTTTTGTTTAGTGCAAAAAACAAACCGGGCTTAAAATTAATACTTCTGGTTTTGTTTATAAAGAAGCTTTTTAAACATTGTTTTATAGTTAAATATTTCTAGAAAAGATAGATAACCATGTTGCCACTGAAAATTACCCAAGAACAGCTTAAATTTGTATTAATGTGCAAAACAACTAAACCATAAATTTGACAGATTTTAATGAGATTAAGTGTTTCCACTGTATTTTCTTCAGGATTTAGTGATCAAGCAAAATTATTTGATCAGTACATAGTTTTTTCCTAATTTCCAGTAAATAAAAGTTATATATATTAAATAAGTAGAAAGTAAGATCTTGAATAATGAAATGTTTGAAATCTCAAGTTAAATCACAACAAAACGTCACTGAAGGACTTGAATCGACATGCATTTTGAATATGATAAAGTAAATGGACATTGTTACCTACATAACAGATGCTATTCATAATTGCAGTGATTTATAAATTAAAACAACTCATTTTACTAACTCAAGACAGACTTCAGATTGTTAAAAGGAATACTGTGTGCCTAGAAAAAATAAAATTAGTCACCTATACAATTCTGTATCCCTGAATAATCACAAATAGAAAGCAGTTATGCTAATTCCTAGCATTTAGCATTACATTATATATAGCAAACCTGTACTTAAAGTTCTATTTCTAGAGTAATTACATGTGAGAAGACTGTAATTGCACAGATCTAGCATGGCATGGTGGATGTCCCAGGTGACAGCCTCTCCCAGCATCCTTCAGTGGTGCCAGGATGGCACCGCTGAGCCAAGCGCCAACCATGAGAGTTGTGCAGCTCTCAGCTCCTTGTACTGGGAGCAACAGAACCAGAGCCCACCCCAGTTGGACAACATCTCTTCTGTCTGGAAAGCTGTCCTGATTCCCTTGGGAGGTCTCAGGTAATGCCCCAAAAGGCAGAGCAGTTGGAGCAGCTGCTGGGAAGCTCTCTCCTCCCACTGTACAGCAGCAGGAAGAGATGCCCACACCTCTACTCCTTCCACCTTCCCTTATCAGCATGTGGGTGCATGCCCTTCATCTTTAGGCAGGAAATAATTATCTATTTACTAGAAAGCCTTGAGTGGCTCTGTATGGGACTAAAATAAATTATTTTTTTCCATTTACACTAGCTGGTATAATGAAGGAGAGAATCAGCCCCCTAAAGCAAATGATACTATGCCACCTATAGTGTGATGGATATAAAGTCTAAAATACTTTCTATTTGAGCAAGGATATAAATAAAATTATGCACAGGATATGCTTATGACACAAAGTAATTTTTTTGTGGTAATTTCCAAATAGGAATGTTACCTAGGCAATAGTCTGTAGGATAAGGACACAGTTAGAAATAAAACACCTCCCCGGAAATAGCAAAAAAAAAGTATGATCAATTACAGAGTTGAAAGAAGTTTACTGAGTTTCTGGCACTGTTCCTGTTGAGCTATAATCTGGCCTGGCTGTCATTCTTGTTCTGTTCTATTCATTTAGCAGAGACTGAAAAAAGCAGCTGCATGTTCTCTGTCTCATACCATGCCTATGTCTAAATCTCAGCCACGTTTCTCTGAAAACCACAGTTCTCAGCCATGCAAAATCCATGCCTGCTTTCTGGAGTTTATTAATCAAAAATGCAAAAATAAACAAACATTAGCTGAAATATTCTCCTCAGACCCCACATATAACTCCCATCCCAAAATCCCATTAGCTTGAATCTGTCTCCGAAGAGACATGAAATGTTTTAGACAAGCATTACTTGCTTGTTAGGGAGACTCTGCATTGGGTCAAATGATTCACCTTTTTGGGAAGTTGCAAACCAGTTAATTCTACATCAACATTTACCTCTGCTATTCCTCTGAAATAACCACTCAAGTTTAATGAAATATTTACAATGTTTAAAATATTCAGGGCATTTCATTATTATTTAAGATGGGAAATTAAGGTTAAAAGCAGCAACTTTAAATCTGAAGATTGTATACTAGGTCAAGCTCAGTAACAGATAAATCTATATGCAATGACCATTCCCTAATTTTAGTTGCAAGTCTTGACACATGTACATATGATTAATTAGAATACTAATCATAATTGCACTGTACTTGTATAATATATTACTAAATTCTTGACAATCCAGTAGCCTACGTTGAAAAGGATGGCTTTTGATGCTTCTGCTTTTTATGTGAAGACTATTATATAAATTGGAAAAGTCAATATGAAGTATTACTCATTTAATACTATATCAGAAAAAAAAAAAAACCAACAAAGGGAATAAACAAATTCAGAGAATGATTCTTTGGGCTTAGTTCAAACATCTACTTTAGGTTAAGAGCAACTAACTTCACATGTGGATGTTTCCCTGCTTTGGCTATAAAAATAGATGCTAGATCACAGTTTGATGGTTGCAATTGTAGGTATCCAAAAGCTAGTTGAATTTCACCTACTGTTACTAGATGACAGCAAAACACCAACCAAAACACAACTTCCCCTCTGTCCCCCCAGAATTTCACAAAATATTATTGATAAGGAGCACTTATTTATAGAGCAAGACTTAGATACAGTAAGATTACACTATTTCCTGCAAGAAGGAGAGAGGTAAAATGTCTTTCCCTTCACTCAGGACAGAACATGCAGCAGTGGGCTTAAATTACAGCCATATAGATTTAGAGCTCCTATTTTGAGCTGTCCTGTTAGGACATTTTCTAATGGTCATATAATTGCTGTCTAAACCTAAATAGACTCTGTAAGTTATCTGTGAAACATCCAACCCTCTGTTTTTTTACTAAAAGACTTCATATTTCTTAGCAATTCTTTCTGTTTAAAAGATAGGGGACAGAGAAGAAAATGTGTTTATATTCCCTTCACTTCAAGAGCAGTCCTTGGCTGATGGGTTCAGTGTCCATGTTACACACCTGTCTATGGCCAGTTACTTTCAGCCCATCAGAAGTCACTGTTACTCAAGCTTCTCAGCACCATTCCAGCTTTCAAATCCAGCAAAGAACTTGAGGGCCCACAAATGTACAACACATACAACTTTTTTTTTTTTTTTTTTTTTTTAACACTGTTCAGTGTCAGAATCAAAGGCAGCAAGCCTAATTTCATTATGGTGTTGTAAATTAGCCTCCTTTAACCCAGCAACAGCCATTTGGCACAGTGGCTTAGTTTTCCATTAACTTTCCCTAATCATATTCCAAGTTCCAGTAATGATTTAATACCTTGTGTTCATTGCCAATTTTGCTGCTGCCAGCATTTTACCTGCCTTTCCCCAACTCCTTCCAACCCCATCATCAACACAGCCTAGGCAACACACAGTTAGGAGAGCAACATTAATACTCCATGTCTCTCAGTCTCAAGGAAGCCATAAGTCTCCTTGCATCAGTGAACTTACACTCAATTAGCTCCAAGAGCACTGAAAGTCCTTACTTATGGCCACAAGAGGCACTATTTGGTCTTTATTTCCTCCTTGCCAATAAATTCTCATAAACCAAATACATTCACTATTCTTACTGTCTACCAAAAGAAAATCTCACGTGTAACTGGAAAAATAAAAGCAGAAAAGTTATGCAAGTTCCAAAAAAATTTTACTTTATCTGAGAAATTTGTAAATAGCAGCATAATCCCAGGAAGAAAAAGGGAAAAAAAAAAAAGCAAAAGTGTCTTTTCACAGCAATTTTGCATTCCTTTTTTGCCTAATCTAGAGAAGAAATTATCTGACTGCTCTCTTTTGCTTTAAGAGTGTGTTGATCCTCAACAGTATCCCACTCATCCTCTTTAACCATCCTTGTTTTCTCCCTCTTTTCTCTTTCCATCCTTTCACCACAAGTATATTTCTCACCATTTTACTTTTATACCCTTTTTTTTTTTTCAGTACTTGTTCTACACTACCCCAACACGTATTTCTTACATGACTACCACTGTTACAGCTGACTGAGACTCTTGGTGAGGAATAACAATAAAATACCATTTGAAGTATTCTGGAACTAATCACACTTTGGGGGAAATTTGATTAAGCACAACAGTATAATAACACCCTCTAGATTATACACAAATCACATGTGCTTTTTATAACCAAAACTGGACACATAAACCATGTAACTAGATTTATTTTTTTTATTACTAACTTACACTGGTGTTATGGCTTGTAAGGGAGAGAGATACTGCCAAGATTTTTTTTTTGTACTTTATACTGCTATAATTCTGACTTCTCAAACTTCAGTTTCTAAAATAGTTTGACTTGTAGAAGTAGAACTTGAATGTATTAAGCTGTCTCAGAAGTCCTCTTAACACTTTTATCAATCAAATTCTGTAGCTGTTGTGGGTCTTTCCTGTATCTTTCTATTCAGAATTTTAATATGATGCATATCACTATAGGAATGTATGTTCATTTCCCCCTGCCTTCTTACCATTAGCCATAGATGCTTTGTTGTATGTCCCTGATGACAGTGGAGGGAACACTTAATGGTCCTTCTCCTGGCATTTGTGCTGTTACATCCAAAATGGGATCAGTGTGCAACCAATTGAAAGCAGAAATTTTCCTGTATCATGGTCAGAATTACTCCCAGATGACACTGAGTGACTTAAAATAAACTCTAACAACTAATCTGGACCCATTTTAAGCAAACATAAGTAGTTATAGTTTAATGCAAAGAAATTAAGCATTACTTGTCAGTCCATCAGTACACTAAAGCAAGCATGAAGAGAAATTCCAGTAG
Source organism: Corythornis vintsioides (assembly GCA_025447755.1). Taxonomy (NCBI): domain Eukaryota; kingdom Metazoa; phylum Chordata; class Aves; order Coraciiformes; family Alcedinidae; genus Corythornis; species Corythornis vintsioides. The sequence continues at coordinate 62,982 of JAOEGS010009797.1, read as the reverse complement.
AAACTTTCTGCACCTACAGAGAATAAAGGAAACTGCAAAATGAGAGAGTAATTCTGAACACTGCATGTTTCATTACACCTTGATAGGTCATATCTAAAAGGGGAACAAGGTGAAATCCTGACAGTTATATTTGAAATCTTGCAATTAGATTTTTTTTTCCATCTAAGTTCTTAGTCAAATATCTACAAGAAAGCACAGAAGTACATTTTATTGTTAAAAAAAACCAAACAATAAACAACAACAACAACAAAAAAAACCACAAACCAAACCAACAAACACCACCACCAAAAAAAAAAAACAACCAATAGAGCAAAAGGTGCTCCTGGGATTTTGTACATCCATACTGCAAGGAAATGAAGGAGAAGGGGAATGCTTCTCTGCTATTATGGGGAGGAACAGAACATGACTGCATCTTATTGGCCATGTTCAAATACGTAACAGGGATACAGCAGATCTCAAGCTTCTCTCAGAAAGGTTACTAGCATCAGTGCATCCAGGGTGGAGCTAGACATCAAGGCAGCTCAGGCCTAGTTACAGATTGTACCTGTGTTTACAAACATGGGAGTTTATCACCAGTAGACCAGACTTGGGATAAACAAACTCTTCGTATATTTCTCCTAAAAAACAACAAAGATGTTTTTATATTTAATAGTTCTTACCACACAAAAACAGCTAAGCATTCAAGATACACCTACTTCTGACACAGAGTGATTGAAACCTCCCATTCTGAGTGGTCTAACTCTAAAACTTGGAACAATTTTGCATCATTACACACTTGTCTCTCTGAAAGACTACTCAAAAGACTGGAGAAATTAGATCTATTTTGCAGTGCTGAGGTGAGTGAATTTGTTTTCTCAGTTCCTTCAAAACAGTGACATGTTAAGTCATCTTCTCTGAGCACTGTGAAAAATCAGTGGGAATGTGCCAGTCAGTTTCTAATTTCTTGGTGGCACCTTTAGTATTGACTCCAAGGCTGGAATAATAGGAAACGAAGGTCAGAGTCTCAAGCCATCTGATAAATTGCAGTGCTTTCTAGTAGATGTTGTTGTAGATTTTTTTTTTTCCCCTAGCAGTACTCCTAAGGACTATAATGTTTACAAGCAAGTCATTGGCTTCTGAAGTAGAAAGGAAGGTTGCTCCATAGAGGAGTTTTCCCTGGAGGACCATAAGGAAAACATGACAGAGCTCTGCAGCAGTATATGCTAGACAAGGTACCTTCAATGGACAGCTGATACAAAGAAGCTACCTTCAGTCTCACAGATGGTTTTTACAGTGCATACCTCCTACAAACATTGTCAAGGAAAGGTAACAGAAGAAGGTGCTACTAATAAAATATTAACTTAGGCATACTTACTAGTTATAGTGAAGACACACTTGAGAAATTTATATACAAGGAGATGGGGAAGTAGAGAGAGTCATACAACTGACATTTCTAGTGAAATGAACCACTAAAGAAGCAATTAAAAGACTCAGTTTGAAAGAATATTATCAAACAAACATATAGTCATGGAAGTAATTAAAAGCATTTGATTGCTTCATAATGGGCAGAGCTAATCAAGCTTGTTCCTAATCAAAGTGTGTTCTACTCATTTTAAACATTGATGTAAAAAATACTGAAATTAATAAAGAACAGGCTAAAAGGCAGGAATGTGTGTGTTGGTTATATTATAAGTAGCAGAAACTCACACTCCATTGGCATTAACTGGTCCATCTCAAAGCATTTTACCAGGAAGAGTAGCACTACTTTAACAGCCCAGATGCAGACGGTGAATAATTTGCTCAGGGGCAACACAGACCCCTGGTAGAGCTAAGGCAAGTTAAGACACCCAAGTACAAACCTGTTACACTAACAGATCATAAATTCAGATCAAAACAATGCCAATTGTTTTCTTTTATCATACATCTCAAAGTTATTTACACAATGAATATACATAATGAATCATGTTACAATACCTGAAGATGGAACAGAGCAACAATAATTTATTATTGCCACAATACTGTTGATTTTAAACACTTAAATATACACTCTTGCTTAAAACACAATTCACAGAAAACTCTGTAGGAAGACGAGCTGTAGTCATTACTATTTCTGGATATAAAAGTTCTCAGGTAACATAAGACATCTCACTTCCCCTTAGATTAAAAATACTAGACTGCCATCATCTTTCAAAAAACAAAACAAACCACTGTCAGAATAGAACAAAACAACCCAGCTGAAGATCCTTGAAGGCTACTTGAATTCACATTCATTTTTTCAGCAAACATACTAATGTTATTACCTGATAGACTAGAAAATGAAACTGGGTCATTCTCTATTTTCAGCTACAATACTCTGAATTTTAAGAAAATGCTGCTGTTGTGATGCCTGATGCTTATGCTCACAAGTTGCTTTGCTGACATGAAGCAACATGTCAATACTCTTCTTAACACTTACCATCCATCACCTCTTTTCATAGTCCCCTTCTTACAACACAAACTATAGTACAGAAAGTGTCTTACTCTATGTAAGACTGTGTCTTAGTCTTACTATAACAAATACAGGTTAAATATTAGTCAAATGTTGCCTCATTTACTAAATGAAATAACCACTTACTTGAAACAAATTCTTATCTTAGAAGCAGATTAAGTGCAAAGTTTAATACAGCCTTTCTTTGACTTAATGTTCATTGCATATCCCTCCCTGTTACTGGGATTGTGATAGAATTTAAGACCACATTAGTCATGGACAAAGTGCCACTTTCATTCATAGAAATCACAAGTAGGCATTCCACTCTAGATTTTTAAACAGCAAGATCTGGACCTGCTTAGCAAACATTACAGGAATAACACAAGATATTTCACTTTTTCCCTTTCTGTGCTGTTATCCCAGTGCCACAGTATCCTGTGAATTAAGATCTAGGGTGTCAACCATTCTAAACGCAGTGTCACACCAAAGCAGTTTATTATCATCACACATTCTCTCTCTGAGAAACTATATGCATTTATTACTGCATTAAATAAACTTACTAATTAAGTGGGCTGAGCCAGCTCTTGGTCAGTACCATAGCTATCCCAAATTGAGCGCTGAGAATGGGGAAGAAAGAGAAAGCAGAGATGATCATGATGAACAGAAATGTCTCTTGTTGCTTGCAATGAATTGCCTGGAATCCTGCCCTAAGTCTCACAGAGAAGATATGTGGAAATTATCTTTCATTGAGTTGATGAATTGTTAACTGTTCAATCAATACAGTAGCTGTGTCTAACAAACAGGCATTTATGTCTCTGAAGGAACAGAGGATCTTTATTGTAGTTGAGAAATATGCTGATTAAAGAAAAGGACAAGTTTTAGGAGAAAATATCAATCTGTATTGACCTCCTGAAGGATTTCAAGAAGGAAATTAATCAGGAAGACAGATGCACTCAAGGATTACAGAAATACAGAATTCCTGGCCAGTCAAGAACCTCAGAAGTCCACAGCAAGTCTGCTGGAGGAAAGGGGATGTAGGGGAAATAAAAAGGAGTGCTCCAATATAATTTTAGTAACAAAGGGACTTAGCATCATCTACCTTTCATTTCCTCTTTCATATCTTTTATAAATATTTTATAGACATCTTACAAACATTTCACACCCAGATGCCCAGGTCCTGTTCTCCAAGTAGTCAAAGGATAAAGGAGTGTGCCCACATACATGCTGCAAAGGATATGTGGAGAACTGGTATCCAATTGAATTAGAAGAATTGTACCAGTGATAGATTGCAAGGCTTCCTGGTAAGCAGTATGCCAACCCATGAAGGTCCCAAGGGAGTTTTCCATTCTTCACCTAATTTCTGTATGTCCTGCTGTGTGTCTCACCAAAACCTTTTATGGCTTTTCAAGTGACTGAATAGTATGGTAAAGAGATACAGTTTGAGGAGTCTCACAGCCTACACTGGAGCAGCAACAAAAACACAGACCAAGCTTTGTAAACTGTGCCCTCAGCAACATCAGATGTAAAAGTCTGCGTAATTCCTGACTGCATAAGAAGTTATCAGGTGCCTTTTTAGGAGATAAAATAGCAAACTGAATAATAGCACAGTATGTGTAAAAAAAAAAATTAAAATGCTATGACATCATAATATAAAGCTGTCGCATATACTTGCTTCCTATTATGTAAGCTATGTATGGTATTGGTCTCATTTACCAAAAAAAAAAAAACCAAAAAAAAACCAAAAAAAAAACCACCAAAAACCAAACCAAGCCAAACAACACAAAAAAAAAATCAAACCCACAAAAACAAAACCAAACAAAACCAAAAACAACTGAATACTGTTAATGCATCTTATTCAACAAGCACAAACTGTCCAGTGGACCCTAAATACAGTAAATTGACACTCTAAAATGAATAAAGGGTGGGTTGCTAACTATCATGAAATCCACCTTACTACAATTTCTTTCTGCACAGCAGGAATTAGTAATAATGTAATTTCACAAGTGTGAAAAAAGGTGACTAACTAGGGGTTTCTCAGGACCACCAGAATAACTAGTATACATCAGTGACCTCCTCAACAGTTAAAGTACAGGCGTTGGAAATTTTAGTGTCACACAGACTTTGAATAATCTAAATAATTGGACTTCTTAAAACCATTAGGCTCTGGAGTGACATGGTATTGATGTTATGCTGTGTTCAGTTTGAATTACAGAGAGACTCAACGGCCTCCTACATAATGTAACTATCCTGAAATAAAAGTACTTTTCTTTCTTTTCTTTTGCTTCCTTTTCCTTCAGGCATAAAATATAGGAACGCTAGAAGCAGGCAACATGTCTCTAGTGCAGCATTTGGGTTCTATTAGTCAAAGTGTTGTATTCCTTAAGTATACATTAGAGGATAGATGTGCACATAAAATACCATATGTCAGTTTCAAAGCTATAATTTACATAGTTATTTAAACTTATGCAAACGAGGACATTAAAGTTGAGACACACACCAATAAAAGGAAATTATAAGTTAAAACTGACACGTCGTCTTTAACTTCCTGCAAGTGACTAGGTATAGCAGAACATATGGCACCTAGCTCTCCCACTGCTCCCACAGCTCCTGAGAGAAGGCCATATGTGCAGCATTACCTAGACACAACAGGGTGCTTTATGAACACACTGTAGCCTCACCTTCCCTGTTTAACTCTTACAAAGCTCACGACAACTGGAAACAATCCTTCAGCTTCGACCTTTTTTGTCCTATTAATCCTCCTAGTTCTTAGCACAGTTCAGCCTGGACTAGAAAGAGGAGCCCAAGTCTGTTCCAGATCACAACTTGAGGAATTCAAGATTTCCCAGAAAGATTTATAGAATTTTCCAACCTGCTATATACTTATGAAGTAGCTTGGTATAAGTAATTTGAACCTCTCACCCATGCATTGTGGAGCCTTTGACTGTTCCTGCTGGAAGCAGAGGACATAGAAAAACTCTCTCCTTAAGTCTGGACCTATTGTCCTACAGTTTTCCCATGAACAAATTATATATATAGTCTGAACAAGAGTCACATGTGACAACTTTGGGAAAAGTTTAAAATCATCATACACGTGACACTGACAATCAGAGATGAGACAAAATATTACCAGTAAAGAAAAATATGATAAGAGGGACTGCTTTGCAAAAGTGGCAGAGGCTCAGTTTTGCACAGCTTTAGGCAATATGGGCTTTGATTGGGAAATTATTATGTTTGTCCAGCTCATAGTAGAAAAAAAGAGTTGTTTGTTTTCCAAAAGCTCTTACCATTCCAGGATTTAATTCTGTCAAGGTTTAGGTTCAAGACCATCTGCTAGGCCTGTAACAGATGCTCTCTGGTAACCCCTCTTCCTCCACAAAAAGGGAAGAGAAAGGGAATATGGGAGAGAGACTTAGCAGAACAGAAAACAGCTTTAATGAAAATAACAATAATAACATTTAATTGTATACAAATATATACAAAACTAATACTGAACTTGACCTCCCCTGATGGCAACTACATCACCATCACCACTGATGCTGTGGAGTGGGCCCTGGAGAAGTCCCAGACTGAATTCAGTGGCAGATGGGAACTGGATTCTGGAACACATGGATCAGGATCAAAGGTAGAACAGACAGAGCCCCCTTTGGATGCAGGTCATTGAAAAAAAGAGGCCTTGATCCTCATGGTCCTTCAGATTTATACCAAATATGACATATATGGAATGGAATACCTTGTTGTCCAGTTTAGGGTCAGCTGTTCCGTCCACTCCTGCCTGCAGTTGAGGCCTTTTTATTTCTACACCCCCAGTGTGGTACTCAAGATTTAGCAGTGTCATTAACTTCAGAAAGTGCAGTTAGTTAGAAGAGACTTAGCTGAAAAGTAGTCACTGAACAGAATTGGACAATTTTGACAAGTTAAAAAAAGGACCTTTGTAAATTTAGCATTTAAAAAAATTGCCTCCTCATACATTGATGACATAAACATCATTTAAGAACTTTTAAAAAAATCTATTTTTAAAAACTATTGTAATGTAAACTATTCATGTACATCTCCAAGTCAAAGGGGACAGACAATTAATTATAAAATCAGAAAGATAAGCCAAAAAAACTAAGGGTTTAATAAAGGCAAATATCATACTGTTAGGCTTCCCATTTATTCCACACTTTCAAACAGTAAAAAAAATAGCAAGGCTCATCTCTTCTTCCAAATGAGAGTGAATGGTAGAAAATTGGATGTATAGATCTCACCCATGCACTTTACCTTGTTGTTCTTCAAAATTTACCATCATTTTATTAAATAACTTTGGTGAATCCATCTATAAGAACAGCAGAGCTGCTGTTTTCCAAAAACCACTCAAGTTTCCTGAGGCTATGTACTTATTCCTCTGAACATTAAACTGTCAAAACCTCAAAGCTTTACTAGACATCTTAATTCAGATCTATAAATTTTACTTAAATGTATTTGAAAATGAATAAGCTTACGATTTCTATTTGTCACTGTCAGTGCCGGCTAGGAAGTTTAAGAGCTACAAGACAATGAAAATACTTGAGATAGAAGTGTCAATATAGCTTTCATTGCACTAACTCTACCTAACAACTTTTTCCAGAATATTGCTCATGGAAAAGTAGACACATGCTCTCATGAGCCTTTCCCTTTCCTACCTGGTGAAGTGAGACATCACTAAAAGGCTCACCTGTCTCAGGGAAGGAACGGGGAGAAGCTGAGAGTACATGGGGTGCCTGCATCTCGTGATACAGCTGCTAGCAACACGCCAGAAGCCCCAGCTTACAGCTGCTCAGGCTGAAAAATTCTCTACTGGGTTTAGAAAATCTCTGCCATTCAGCTGGGAATTCACAAAACCATAGTTCTGCCTCAGTGAAGGGAAGCAGATCTGGATTAACTGAATCCTTGTTGACAGATGGAAATGTGTGTGTAAGAGTTCACAGGACACATGCATAACGCATGCAGCATAAAAAGACTCCAATTATGTACCCTACATGTTTGAAAACACTGTTGCTGAAGTCTCCAGAAGTCTAGCCTTGGTGTAAATTACATCAGGGCCACTGACAAACTCCATGCAAGTTCATCAGACCTCAGACTACTGCTATTTCAGCTGAATGAGGCTTCACTTTCTTTTAACAGCTTTTCTGAAGCTTTTGTCACAAGGAGGAGACTTGAGTGTCCCACAACACTGCCTCTAGCTTGGAGGAAAAAAACCCAAACCAGACCAAAACCAAACAAACAATAGATCAAGTTTAATGTACAGAGCAGAATGGTCCTATGTGTTAATCTCTAAAGATTTCATATGACCACACTGCAGAAATCAAGAGGAATTGCAGATGCCACTGTGAACTATCTCAACTTTAAAGAGGGCTTATAAATGCAGTAACTCACAGTAATGATCAGCCTATGTGACTCACTCTGAGCTGTAAGAGAAATGACATGAAGTCATTTTGCTACTGTTCCTTCCTTGAGGAGTAGTTCAGAGGCAGCATCCTTCCAGTGTGCACAGCTTATTTGATGTCAGCCTAAAATGCCCCATCTAATAAGTGATGTTATTTTAATGTTGCATTCTCACATTGAAGTATATTATGCCCAGTTTAAAAATCACTTATTAAAGCACATAAAAGCCATATATTCCACTGGATATGTTAAAGAAATCAGATATTAGGAAACATTATGAGTAAAAAAATTTTTTACAGACGTAGAATACAAATTCTGTGGCAAATACTGACCATAAACAAAGCCTAACAGATCTTCTTGGTGACTGTTTCCGAATAAGGTATTTCTGTGAGGTCACATGAGTGCAGAAAAGTCATGAGCCACTTTTTAAACCTTCCAAAACACCTTGTAGAGCCTGGAGATAGGATGGAGCACTGTTGTATTGGGTCAAGGTCAACCCAGCACAACTGTGCCAGATGGAGATGGCCAGTGATGCTGTGGTGGGCAGGTTTACTGAGGTCTTAAACATTTTCTCTCCTTGCCTGGTGTCAGAAGCAATGCTATCCAGTATTCAGATAAAGTGCCCTGACTGCTGGCAACAGCCTCTCAAGACGTGGGATGGTAGGAAGGGTTTTTCACAGAAAGAGCACTGCAGCCAATTAGTAAGAAAATAAGAACAGAGTAGGCACAGAACTCAAAAAATGGCACACCAGGGGTAAAGCTATATTGGAATGGTCATCCTTCAGTGACCCTTCTGCTGATCAGTCCTTTCCCCTTCCTTATTTTGAAGCTAGTCACTCAGAAAAAGAATCATGATGTGTAGAGGAAGAGAAAATTTTCCTCTCCCTCAAGCTGTGAAACATCTTAGCTGAGCAATACTTAAATGTCAACACAAATGTGTTCTGGCGTACAGAAAAAAAAAAAAAGTATTATTATTAGAAGCCACAGCTGCTATTGCATTTCATAGTCAGGTGGATTATGTTAGCTAGAAATAGTTTGAGAACAGCTTTTTGAAGCACCATCTATACCATATAGCCAATTTCACCTGTTCTATATGTAACCAAAACATACTAAGGTCAGAATTTCTTACCTGGAGACTGGCTTTCCCAAAATTCAGACACCTTGGAATTAGAGGTTATGGCCTGAATTCAATGAAGGTAGCTTAATTTTGCCTAGCTGGCCATGATGATTTCTACTTGTAAACAAAAGTGAATCTGTGGATTTTACTTTTTTTAAAAAATATTTCTGTATTTTTGTCCAACTGTTTATTGTCCATTCCATTAAGTTGTGAGAGTAAGGCCTGTCTTCCTCAACACTTGTCAATGTTTCCCTAGTCCTTTCTTTTTGGTATCTTTTTTTCCTTACACATACTGGCAGGACTGTTTAGACCTTCAGGTTTTATGGTGAGTGCCTTCCTTTGTCAGGTTAGATTTGCAGATTGGCCAGAAACAATAAGATAAGACTTGTCAATATTAATGGTCTTGGCACTGTCCACAATTCTTCAGCATTTGCTGTTGTAATTATCTGCTATAATAAAGTTCTGAATCTGAATCTAACCAACTATAAGATCATTCTCCTCTTTGCATCTGAACAAGATACATAATGAAGTTAAACTGATATATTCCTTCAAGAAATAACACTGCAATGACTACACCAAAATAAAGCATTCCTCAACTATTACAGATGGTTCCATGTGTGTTATTGAAAAGTTTCCACTTTAGTGCACCATGAATCAGACCCTAAACATGGTGTGTTGAAACTAAATTACTAATGTTCGATCAATAAACACATTTACAGTTCTCTAGTCTCATTCATTATTAAATGGCTTGTAAGGTCACAAACAACTTTCCATGACTTCCAAAATAATCATACTTGGCATTTAATTTCCTTTTTCTCCTTAAGCAATATTATTTTACAATTGACTTAAACGGACCTATGGTGTTCTCCCTTTGATATTCATTCTTAGAAGAAACAGGCTCTTCAACTGGTATCCAAATTAGCAAAGCAGTTGAAGAACCAGTTTCTTCTGGTATCTTAATTGATTAATCATATTAAAATATAGTTAATCTTATCATTGATATTACAGACCTCACAACACCCACATTATACTCATCTAATGTTTTTTAATTAGTCATTGGTTAGTTGCTTATAGCTTTGGAATACCAAACAATGGGGCTAAAATAATCTATGCTTCATCTCCTATTCTGCCAGTCTTCAGAGGAGTGAGACATCAAGCTCTTAGATAGAAATACTGGTATTCAAAAACTAAGCTGATGAATAAATACAGATTTTGTTTTTTAAGTACCAGAATGCTCTCACCTCCCCTCCTCCACATTCACAACACCCTTTCTAGTCTTTTTTTTTTTTTTGTTAAAAAAAAAAGAGTATAGAGGGAAGAAGTCAAAAGCAATGACCCATAAAAATACATGCAAATTTTGTCAGGCTGAAGCTCTTAAAAATTGTTACCTGTGGATGATCCTAAATCTGACCTGCTATTCTTGCTAGAAAAAGCTGGCATAAAACCAGTAACAGCATGAACTCAACATCAATTTCCTCTGATAGTCATATCAATGTTTTGCATTTTACTGGTACCACATATCATGCAGAATCACACAATTATTGAGGCTGGAATAGACCTCTGAGATCATCAAGTCCAACCTAAGACCTAACACCATCTAGCTAGACCACATCACTAAGTGCCACATCCAATCTTTTCTTAAACACCACTAGGGATGGTGACTCCACCACCTCCCTTGGGTAGCCCATTCCAGTGTCTAATACACCTTTCTGTATGGAAGTGCTTCTTCATGACCTGAAGCTGCACCAAGGGAGGTTGGACATGTCCTTTTGACCTGTCACTGGTTGCCTGGGAGAAGAGCCCAGCCCCTATCTGCCTACAACCACCTCTCAGATAGTTGTGAAGAGTGATGAGGTCTCCCCTGAGTCTCCTCTTCTTCAGGCTGAATGTAGAGCAAGATACAAGCTGAATTTAGCCTTCTTGTGGGTCTTTAATTATAAATGAAGTTTTCAGTCCTCTGTCTCAGCTGAACAATGAGACAGTAAACAATGCTGATCACTGCAAGAAGACTAAGAATAATCTTTGAAGGGTAAAGACACTGATCAAGAAAAACCCCAAAACCTTTGTTGTTTCTGTTCCTGTGTTATTATGGGGAAAGAACCTTACCCTAACGTATTAAGATAAAGGAAAATAATTTCCCTGAGCAACATTATAGCCAGCACTATCTGGGTTTTAGTGCTTGACTTCACAGCTTTTATGTTGTATGTGTACTAAATTGTGAGAAGAGCCATCTGAGATAAATGTAAGCTTGTATTGCTGTGATGCAGAACAATACCTGGTTTATCCACCACATTGAAAGGTGAACTGTATTTCAAGTCTGGAGCCCAGATGTTTGAAGTCTGTGTTTACACTTACATTCAATTACTCCATGTTCTCCCTTTCTGCTAAAAGACCTCAAATTTTACTCAAAAAAATCCACAAGTTCCTCATTTTAATAAGAGACATTGAGTTTGGCTTACACACATATCATATAATGAGGTTTTCAAAATCACTTCTTGTCACCATTTAACTGCATAAATGAAGCTTAATTTAAACCTGTGTATTTCACCTTTAAAAAAAAAATCACTGTTATGTAAAAATTAAGACTTATGTTGAAGCAAAGAGCTATAAAACAAGGCACTGCAAAATCTGTCTCTCCCTTTCCCTATACATATAAAACCTTAATTTATTGCATGTTACAAGATGTCATTTCACCAGCCAGGGCTATATCAAATGGTTAACTCTTTAAGTCATCAGTAGTGCAATTATCATTCAATATTACCATAGAATATCACTCCTGTAGCAGGTAAGCCTTCATTCATAATGCACACCAAATTAAGTTTTTATATGAGAAAATTGAAGAGTATTACTTAAAAGATTACTTATGGTCTATCTCTGAGTTGAAACCTCATTTCCCTATCCCATTACAAAAAGGGGAAAGGAAGATTTATGCTTGTGTTAGTGCTGTTCATGTAATTGGACTCTTCCTGGCAACAGCAATTTTCTTGGAAAAGCTAGTAATCATAGATTCCATTTTTGTTGCTACACATTTCGTTTTTGAGAGTTTAGTACAAACTCCATATCATCTGACTTTTTCATTTATTTTCTTTTTCTCTCAGAAATTATTCATTTCAATTTTGATCCATCTCATTAAAAACAAGGGAAAGATTCAAACCATCTCCACAAATATTGGGATTGGTCTTTAAGGTCTGTGGAGTGACTGCCTGGTCATTCTTGTATATACATTTAATTTTTAATACATATATATTTTTACCTCTGAAGTAAGATGATAGAAGGAATCTTCCTGTATCTAAGAACAGTAAAAGTCACACTAAAACAAAGTTACCTTAACAAAAAGGGAAGATGATTCCAGTAACTACAGTCAGGTTAGTTTGCCAAATATTAGTACCCAAGAAAATGTCACCTAGAAGGATACAATCCTTTGCCATGCCAAGAATATCTAGACACTAAAACCTGAATAAATTACTCTTTTTGTAACTTACAGTCTACTAAACTTCAAAGAGAGATATTTGCTATTGCTCCAGCCAGCATAACAAAGTAGCATTGAAATCACAGAATTCGTCAGAGACAGGACTTCCTGTGAAGTCTCCAGTTCACTGAACTTCAGCTCTGAACAAGACAGGAATGCAATGCTTCCCTGAGAAGTGAATACACTATTGAAACTGCCCTAGTATCTTGGAATATCCATAACATTTGTTTTAGAAAGAACAACACTTGAAAAAGTTTCTAAGCATTGGTTCAGAATTTTGCAAAGCAGCCCAGAAGTGGGGTTTTTTTTATGGAAATTGCTATCTTCTGCAATCCTGTGATCATTTCTCTGATACTATGACTTTTAAAGACCCTATCACTCATGGACAGTAATGAATTATTGCCTGTTTGGGGACAAATAAGGTGTCATAGTTGTGATTTCTTCTGCAACAAGTAGAACTGCCACAAGAAGTCAGCAGGCAGCCACATGGAAGACTTCTAAACAGCAAATCAGTTCACTACCTTGTTCTTTCCTTTGATTCCTGTTTTTACTCCTGCTGCTGATCTCACTTTCAATCTGAGCTTATCTCTTGCTCTGATTTAACCTATGGATCCCTGGTTAAGGACTCCTGATCTTGATCTAACCAGCATTGGGGTTTTTTCTCTTGCTTCTCTGGCTTCTTTTCCTGACCCTGATGACAAATTCAGTAGAGGGATGTAGGTTTTTCTAATCAATAGACCCTCCTACCTGCCTGCAAGATGCTTAAATCAGGGAGACAATAGGAATACATGGCTGTTCTCTAAATTCTCTTTCTGTATATAAGAATACATAAGGCTATACTTGATTTATTGTTTCCAAAATATTCACATATGTAGTTTACCTTTTCGTCTTTTCAATAGCCCTAGAAACTTATCTGTCCTTCTGCTTACTGTTATAGGCAAACAGGTAATGCAGGAGGCCATATTTAAAGTTTCAAAGTTCAAACAAAATCAGTTTCATAGCTTATGAGTAGTTAAAACATCCTGACTGCAGGATGTGTGACACTGACGATGCTGGTTCTCCTGCCACTGAAGACATGGAGCCAGAACAAAGAGACAGTCAGAGTCAGAACATGAAATCACTCCGACCTCTTCACCACAAACACACAAATCTTCTGTGTTTTTGCCAACTGAGGTATATTCACCATCTAAAAATGCCAAATAAAGAGTTTGCAAAAGGAAAAAAAAAAACCACATTGAAATTTTGAACTGCTTGCAGTGAGCTCATATAGAAAGTTACGACAGCCACACTATGGCAAAGGAAAGTGAAAGATGCCCTTAGTTCATAAAGAAATAAATTCTGTATCATTAAACTTCTACCAAAAAAAAAAAAAATCTATTACACTTTAGAAACATACAAACCAGTGTTAGGAAATGAGGAAATTTTTTAATTTAGTTTGTATACTTATTTGCTGTGATTTGTAAAATCCCATGACAGAAAGACCAATTACTTCTGTGACTTACAAACAGTTTAAGATAATAATGTTAAAACAGTTTAAGATAATCAGTTCCAATTGTTCATTAATTGTACTTATGCTGTGAAAAAAAATTAAAACTTTTCAATATACCCCCTTGAAAATAATACTTAAATACACATGTCTATTTTTAAACCAAAGAGCAAGAAGCTGTTCAGAAGATGATTTTGATAACACATAGTATGAACAGTTATGTGCAACTTGATTCTTCCTAGAGACATTTTGTTTGAATTTATAAACAAAATTATCTGTAAGGAGTACATGTAGAAGGATGGGAGGATAGCATACTGACCAATGACTATTTTATTTTCCAAGCTTTACATACTAACCATCCAGAAAGACTCTGGTTAGTTTAATCATTGTCATGAAAAATTACCTAACACTTCCACAGATGACTAATTTTGCCACCCTGTTGGTAGTAGATCAAATCTCTCCTGCTGCACATATGCTGAGCACGTAGCTTCCAGAATGTCTGGCAAAACACTTTTCCTTCACTTGGATCCATGACTTGTGTTATGTCACTGTCTTGCCTGGGCTTCTTCCACTTTTTCATCTTTCTGTTCTGGTATAAGTGTCTGCATAAGGTAATGCAGAAAGAGGCTTATACTCTGTTAAGTGTTTCACAGGACTTAGCAAATGTAGAGAGGTCCCAATGAGGCCAGTCATGCTGACATACCCTGATGCACACCAAGCATCTCCCAGGAGCCCACCCAGCACTGCAGCAGGCTGGGGATTTCTGATGGCTCTTGTATAGGACCCAGCAACCACATGGAGAAATCTCACCACCTATGACATAAGAAGCAAGGGCCTCTGTGTGGGTAAATCATTCAACACTTCTTCTGAAACAAGGAAAAGTTGACATAAACTTACAGTTCAAGCTCAAGTTAGCAAAGAAAAGGTCTGTCTCTGTTCAGACAGGGAAGCACATGAAATCTCTCAAGTCTGAGCTTGAGACAAGTCTTTTTGCAGACATGCAATACAACAGCCTCCAAGCCACAATAGAAACAGCTGTTTGGTATTTTTAATTAAATACAAACCTACTGCTTTTTTAATCTTCCCTATGTAAGAAGAGAGTTCTCCACAAAAGCACACAGACAGTATTTTTGAGGTACAACACACAGCTTAGAAACATTTCCATAGGTTGCATTTTCTGCATCTCCCATATACCAAAAGCTACAGGTGTAACTTGACTTAAACTGACAAAGTGACTATGAATTGGACAGTATCCCATGGAAAAAACTAATGGGCATTGCCTACTTAATTTTCTACTTACTAGACACAGCAGGAAAGTGACTTGACCTACTGAAGGAGGCTGTGTTACTATGGTATAATCAGACTGCAAACAATCTGATTTCTTCCTTTCTTAAACCATCACTAAGACCAAACAGGTAAAATCTGTACTTCTGTAATGCAGGGGTAATCATTAACAATACAAGTTGCCACCTAGCAAATGAAGTAAAAGACTGAGGATATAAAAGCTCTTGAATTTTCAGGACTAGCTATGACAATATTCCCCCTTGCAGCCTTGGGCAAGTTACTTAACCTCTCCAGATGACAGTCCCTGCCTGTAAAAATAAGGATAATGATATTTACTTACCTCTCTCAGAGGAGATGTGAAAACTAATTAAAATAATTTGTGTAAAGGGCTTTGAACCTGAAAAGCACTACATAAAGGGCTAAAGAAATAGTGTTTATATAAAAGGCTGAGGGAAAAAGAAGATACAAGTTACACAGTAATGTATCACTTAAGGAAACAGAGCTTGGTTTTTCTTTCTTCCATTTTTATGCCAAATCAAAGCTATACAACTAAGATAACTTTCCTATTATGAAAGCACATAGGTATTGAGGTATTTTCATATTCCTGACCATTCATTTAGTCTAAACTTAGTCAAGGGATGATCCAAGGAAGTATTTACCAAAATTACCCTTCAATATGTCAAAATATATCACATGGACAGATCAAAAACTGATAGGAATATTGTTGGTTTTTATACACATAAGCATTGTGACATCTGTTTTGCTCAAGGCCTAGATATTGTTTGCCTACTCTGAATTCAGTGAATATCGTTGTCTTCATAAGGGATTAGATGAGGCCTTCACTATGTTATTACACAGCTGTGGAAAAACAGTGTAAAGTGAATATGAAGGAGTTGTGAGGAAGAGGCACATCACCCAAACAATTGTGTGGCTGGATCTCAAGAGCATCTGAGCATTTCATTTAGATTGTTTCCAAATACTGAAGTGCTGTTTAATAACAGTAATTTACCTAGTGAGAGCAATTTGAATGTAGGTTAAACCACATGACTACTATAGCAGAGCCTGACAATCCCTGGGAGTGAGGTATTTGTCAAATACAGCAATGCTTTTAGGAGAAAATGATGTTTTTTTCAGAAGAAAAAGAGCTCCTTGTAATGTCACCCAAACCCCAAGTCATATTATTTGATAATCTTCCAACCTATAGCAAAGTAAATCTTAGAACTGTATATTGAAGAATGATATTCCAAAGGTTATAAAGACTTATTCTGGGCCAAAATACTTTGTCTCAATTAATGCCATGACCAGATCTTAACATTACTTAACCTCCAGAATGATATTTAGCAATAATCAAATAAACAGATATTTCCTGTCAGTTCAGAAAGCCGCACAAAAATAATTTTTAAAAAATCAGAAAGATAAAACAATTATTACCTTCATTACCTTCATGTGAATTCTAATGGATGCTTTTGATCACTCTTTATTAATGTGATGACATTACTGAGTCATTCTCTGTCAGAAAAATTACATGCATTGGATTAGGGTAAATTCTGTTTTCAAAGGCTTCCTAAGGAAAAGAATAGATGTAATATAAAGCTAAGTATTTACCAGTAGTATAGAAAAGCATTAAAAAAAGCCAATATACCATATTTTACTTATGGTTCCCTCTAAGTACACAGCTGATGATTAAGGGAATGTGTAAGAAAACAAGAGTTGTCATTCTAGTAAGAAGTAAACAAAAATTATTCTCTCTATACCATTTTTGGCCAAGTCAACCACCTGCAACTGTGTACTAAATATTATCAGGAACACTATACCAAGTCCTGAAGTGACACATCTAGATGCTTTTTAAACACCTCCAGGGATAGTGATTCCACCACCTCTCTGGACAGCCTGTCCAAATGCTTCACCACACTCTTGGTAAAAATTATTTTTCCTAACATCCAAGCTAAACCTCCCCTGGTGCAACTGAAGCCCATCTGCTCTTGTCCTATCACTAGGCAGCTGGAAGAAGAGACCAACACCCATCTCACCGCAACATCCTTTCAGGTAGTTGTAAGAGAGCAATAGTCTCCTCTCTCAGCCTCCTCTTATCCAGCCTAAACAACCCCAGGTCCCTCAGGTGCTCCACATATTTTCTCCAGACCTTTTACCAGCTCACCTAGAGTACAGAGTTCAATTATTTTTATTTACAATACTTCTATGTTTTCTTCTTTGCTTATGATTAAAAATTTCTAATCAGACAGATCAGACCTGGTGATGAATGCACTTCATAATTACCAACAATTCTGTAGATGGCATAATTGCTTTAAAATGCATTCCTTGATTAGTATAAATACATGAATAAAACTTTTTTTCTAGCAAGAGAAAAAAAACCAACTTAACTCATCTGCAGCTTAACAAGCCCCTCAGCATCACTATACCTGCTCTGGCATCCTAATACAAACTAAAGTATTAGCATTGTGAACCCTAGTGGAAAAATAGCAACCAGAAGTACTTCTGGTTTAATGCCTTACTGCTTGCATAATTCTGTTATGATTTTTAGAGGGTATACTTCATCTTTATAACTGTTAGATACTATTTCAGGTTCTTGATGTTGAAACTGAAACAACTGGAACTAATCTGGAATCCTCTGCTGCTTCATCTTTGGTACTATAAGTTTTAATTATTCTGATACTTTATTAGACTTTCCAAACAAAAATCAGCCTTGGGCAAAAAGATTAGAAAAGATGTTTATATCTCAGAACACATTTTGGGCAGCATTGTGAGGCATGCATATCAAGTGTTGGTTGCAGGGCTTTCTTCTCCTTCCTTCCCCACCCCTGTAAATGAGTCTGTGATGCATTTGTTACTTCTGCAAGTTGATTGCTCATCATCCACAGATATTTATATCCTGCTGCTCTGGGTGCTTTTGAAGGGTTTTCTTAGTTGTGGATTTTTGGGGGTTGTGCTTGTTTTTCTTTTGTTTTGTTTGGGTTTTGTTTATTTTTTGGAAGCTTAGGGGTTTTTTGTTTGTTTTTGGTTTGGTTTGGTTTTTTTAAACAAGATGACTCATTTTTTCAACACCTACCTAGAAGGAAACTTGAGATGAATTGATATTGTCAAAAAGTTATTCTGATCAGCATTTTATTTTTAAAAGCAACATTTCAAATAGAAAAATTATAGAAAAAGATGAATACTAAAACATGTCCGCTATCCTGGGTAAAAAGAAAAAGTTGTGAACTCTGACAAAGTAAAACCTTTGCTACAGAAAAAGCAAATTTTTGATCATTTTACAAATTGCCTAAATTACTTCCTATTTTGACCATTTTATTTACTTCAGTAAAACCCAGCAGTAGCAGCATTTAAGTTTTGTACCAAAGCTCACATTTATGTTTCCTAAATGTTGATATTTTTAATCTGTAAATTACACAATTATTTCAATTGACGCCATAAATCATCTTAGAAAGGCTAATTTAAATCATCACAAAAACATCCATTTTCCTCAGATAAATCCATTTTCCATAAAAATGTAATTAAAGGATCTTTCTTGGAATTTGTTACATCAAAGCTTGAGTGATCATCAACAAGACCTTCCTTATAGACAATTTTAATTAAAAAGTGCTTGTTCATAATATTTCACAGCTCTCTCCCTTCTTAGCACTCACACTGCTATCTCAGAGATTACCTAACAGGAGACTGCATCATATCTTTATCCTTTCACAGGCAGGACATGCAATGTGTTTCAAACTTATTCAAGAATTGCTATGCCTCATACTACTTCAAGATGGACTTAAACTCCATCTCAAGTGCTACAACACTAAACCTTTTTCCTCTTTGCATGCAATGGATTTTATTGTTGTTTTATACATATTTTATGTACAATATAGATATACACAGTTTCTTTGTAGGGATGAAAAATAACTAAGATTACTGCAGAATAAGTCAGACTCAATATGAGTGGTAGATTTACTGACTGGAGAGGTGGGGTGTTATTTTTGAGACACAGGCTTTAAATGGGCTTATGTAAGACATGGATAAAAGTATTTTATAAATCCTAACATTCATCAGCAAGTCAGCAGCCCAAATTACAATATGCGGCGTTAAAAAGTTGTCAGCGGACGTTTGGATGAAAAGTGGATGTGATGAAAATAAATGAACATAAAAAAATAGAAGTCTCAAGTGTAGTTCAAAAGCCCATGCAGCCTCAAATGAGGATTTATGAACTAATAAACTGTAACCACTCTTTTGTTCTTCAAGGCTGCACTGCGAACCTGAGACACTGAAACTACAGTCTTATAAACAGATAAAGTATTGATAATCTCTTTACGCACTATTTTATATTTCAAATATTAATCAGGATATTTGAACAATTTTAGGTCAGTATAGGTCTAGTAGATGGCCCTAATCATAAACTTTGACATACTCCTAACAGGATAAACATTTAATATGTGTACAAGATAAAATAAAGAATGACCTGTACAAGTTTCTTCTGAGAACAATGGGAGGAAATTGAAAATTTCTTGATAAAAATTTATTGGTTTATCTACTGTGTGTCTTCTGTTGTGCATGGGTCCAAAGCCAAAACTCCCAGTCTTAAAACCAAGACTCTGAGTTCTCAGCTGCCATCTACTGCAGCAAATGTAAGACCAGTGAATAGATGTGACTTTGGCCATTTATACTGTGAGCACACAGCAGCATCTAAATGAAGGCTTCTAGCTGCCTGCTCTTCTCTCTGTTCTTGGCCATGCAGTCATGCCTTCTCCTTTGCACTAACACTCAGGCTCAGAGGAGAAGCTTGTGAGCAAATCCAGTGATCTGAGCCAGCCAAAATAATTACTGTTTTTCCTCTCCTGGATCCACTTTGTTGGCTCAGTTCCTTGAACTGACTTACCATCTGGTCAAACAGAGCATATAAGAGGGGGCAGGACCACAAAGTCAAGGGAGAAAGCAAGGAGGGAAGGTTCAATGCAGTCCTGGATCAGCTACCAAAGACTGGCACTCCCTCTGCTCTGGTGGAGAAGGTGTCCTTCTTAGATACCACATCACCAGAAAGCAATAGTATACTACACAGTTTATTACCTGGGGGCAAACAAATACTGCCACTGGACAAATACATCCCAATCCAGGTATAACTGGAGGACATCACTTCTAAAGAATACCTTTCATAAATGTGTTATTATTTTGTTGTTAATAGACATCATATGACCTCTGCCTGCTGTAATTATTTACAGTCAACTAAATTCACACCAGAAAAACAGCAGCCATTATTAGTATCTGGATTTCCAGTGGTTAGGAAAATTAGTTCCTATAGATTTGTACCATTTGGTAAGGTATTTCCAGTGACACCAAGATAGAACAAAGGTATGAAAAGCTTGTTTTCAATATTATGTCTGGTTTCTTAGGTATAGTTAGCTATTCTAAATAAGCAGCCATAAAACAATAAAGTAAATTCTTCTGGAGGTTTAAAAGAGAACCTGTAATACAGGAAGCAAGAATCTACTAGCATTAGTAGTTTAAATCCTCCTTAATCTACAAAAGCAAGCCATGTTGCTCAGTTTTTAGCAGACTGATAGACTTCCTTCTCCCTACTGCTGGTTTTTTTTTTTTTGTTTGAGTTCACTTCTGTCTTATTTGCAATCACCTTTCTTGCAGAAAGGGTTAACCCAGCCTCTAATTGTGAGCTTTCTTTAGATAAAGATAAAGCAGGATTTAAAGACCATTTTCAACTAGCTTCATAATACACTAAAAGGTCACTTGCTTGTTCGACTAATTCTGACTAAGTTCAATAGCTGTTTTAAAGACACTGATCTTCAGACTACTTTTATTTATAGAAGAATAAGCGCCTAGATTTTTAAAACAAATCCTAGCAAATGCCCTATAAATTTCTAAATTACCATGTTCTTCAATTAATTTACCGTGTTCTTAAATATTGATATTTATTTTAAATATTAAAAACCAGACTTTTCTAATCAACATATAGAGATGAGTCATTCACATAAGAAAATAAGGCAACCAAAAATAAACAGCTACATCTGATCTGAACATCATTTCTCTTTTTCAGTCCACTTCATATATTTCCTTTATCATTATTAGAGAAAGAACAGCCAATTGTTATCCAGTTCTCCTGGCAATATTAAAATATATTACAACTTCAAATTATGCAAGTTTCCTCTTTAAATTAACATATTAATTTAACATTTCTTCAGTATAAAAAAATGTCACAACACATTTTAAGAGTTAGATTCAACTACTATTTAAGAAGCTATGCCTACCTTTCAGATTGTGTTATTAATCTGGAAGCACTATGAAAGCTTGTTTCTGGGGAAATTCATTATTGGAATAATTAACTTCATTTTTGTTTCAGTTACACTCCAGGTATTTCAAGATGAACAAATTTATTTTCTCAATTTATATAAATTACCCATTGAAATTTTATTGTCAGAGTTGTGGAAGATAAAGAAGCAGCAATATGAAGTCTGCATCAATGCAGGAACCTGACATCCTGCTTTATGTACTTTCATATTCTAGAAAAGAGTCAGACTGCAGTATCTCACTTCTATTACATATTTATGTGTGTTCATTATAGATAAATATACACAGATATCAAAATCTTATATAATACTATTATGGCTATG
Organism: Corythornis vintsioides; assembly: GCA_025447755.1. NCBI lineage: Eukaryota > Metazoa > Chordata > Aves > Coraciiformes > Alcedinidae > Corythornis > Corythornis vintsioides. The sequence goes on along the minus strand of JAOEGS010009797.1, from coordinate 41,163 downwards.
CAAAGACCCCACATTCCAAACAGTATGTAAATGCATCTAGTCAAGTATTTCTGACCTATTTTGTTGAGTATATTTTTACATATATAATTGGGTCATGTTCCACTAATATCATGCTTTCCTCTTCAACTCATTTTTATTCATTTATTTTATCACATTTGAACAGCTTCTGCTAATCCTATTCTCTGTCATATTTGGATTAGAGCAGTGCAGAACTTTAACATCATTTTAGCTGACAGATAGGATTTCTGGCAACCCTAAAGATGTGGGCGGAAAAGGCTGCAGAGCAAAATGTTTTTCTTCATGTGCACCTATTAGTTACAGTCCCAGGCTGCATTAAGAGACCTGCAAACAAAGCTCCAGATTTCAATGCTTCAGTCCTTTTTATTATTATTTGTAACCCAACTCTTAAAAAAATCTCAAAGTGTGGTCACTTTCAGACTGTTAGGTGGGTCACACCTGGAAGCAACAACTATTTACATAATATAGATAAAGCCCTTGAAGAGATGTGCTGGTATTTATAAACCATTTTTATGGTAACTCTACTGGCTATTTTGCAAGCATCACCCTCCCACAATTCCTTCTTTAAGAAAATCCCTTCCTAGATTTCTGCCTGTGAGTCTTTTCATAGTATTTTGAAAGCAAAAATGATTAAGTAGTAGGCAAATTATCTCCTCAAATCAATGACACAATGAGGTCAGGAAGAGTTGCACTTCCATGGGAATATAGCAGGTAGAATGCTTCCTGCATACTCTACAGTTGTGCATATCATTTGCCTATATTTATCACAACCCTCTTCTCCCCTAAACTTAGATTAAAATTATGCCATAAATTGCTAAGTACTCTAAAATTAAGAAAAGCCAGAAGTAAGATTGCTAGTGCAAAGTTAATTCAGCCCCCTAGTGCAACATAACCTTAACTTTTTTTTCAAGTCTCTACTATTTTTCTCCAAAGGATCCTCCTTCATTTAGTGCACAGGATGACTCTCGGGATTAATTTGAGTTATATAGTGAAAGAAACTGTCAGTAGAATTCCAACTTCATTTGCTGCAGTAATAGGAAACTGTGCAGTAAATGAAGCAGATGAGTGCTTCTATCCCTTCCTTTCCATCACTCTCTCCCAGACCCATTCCCCTTTTCCTTCCTTTTTCCATGACTCACATTCACTGCCTCCAAGTTGTAAAGCCTTTGACCAAGCATTTCACTTCTTCCCTAAAACTTCTCATCTCCAAGAATAGCATCTGCCTCCAGGTTGGTGCCATCATGTGACAGACTCCCTCCACATGCTGCCTGGGCAGCTGCAGGGGAAGCAACAAACTCAGGAGAGATGGGATAAGCAGTTTCCAAATCCAGGAATTCCAATCTCACTAGTCAAGACTAATTATTCTGACAAGTTACTATCAGACCCTGATACTATTTATATACGAATAGCAAGACAGAATAGCTATTACCTATTTTGGTGTATATATCTCAGAGACTTTGCTATGTTGTTGTTACTCTGCCATTGAGTTCATGGAGAAAAGTCATTGAATTAAGCCTTGTCAAAATATTTATTAGAAATACTTCCAAATTATTACTACACTAACCGTTTTAATGAACTTATTTGTATTATAATAACTATTTCAACTATTATTGTGCACCAACAGATCACAGCATAAGACATCTGAAACAATAAACACTAAGAAGTAGCTACAGCCCAATGTTGACTTTATACACAACCCACAAGAACTGGACACCACTTTTACTTAAGTAAATGCTACTAGCAATATATTAAGCTTTTAGGAATTGTTATTCAATCTGAACCTATCACATCAAGGAAATTAAATCAGGTAGCAGCCTTTTTTATGTGCCTAAATGCAACACTGAGTTTGCTAGGGTGTAGGTGGCAATGACAGAAGTGTGAAGTCATTACTGAGAATTAGAATCACAAACAGATCAATATGCAACTGTGGGAGTGAACAGCATACACAGTGCCTCCTATTAATTGAATTCTGTTTAGCTGAAACTCTCCTGTGACGTATTTCAGTCCTATACCTTGGAGTTACATGCTGCTAGATTAGTGGGCAGCTGGTTAGTCTGAAAAAGCAATTCATTTATTTTTTCCACTCAAATTTTGATTTAGCACAAGCATATACTACAGCTCTATTCTTATCTTTTTAAAGTATTCTATTCTACTTATGTTTTGTGTTAAAACTACAGCATGACAATTGCAATACTTGAAGTCTTTTTACCTGAAATACTTCAACTTCATGAATCATGAATATGTGACTTTTCCTTATGTACTAGGGTTTCTAGTTGTGTCTAGTTTTTCTAGAAAGAAACTGCACAGAACAAATTTGTAATAGCAATAACTTTAGGTTGGAAGTAAAAATAATGTATTTGTTAAGTTGAATCTCATAAATTATAGTCACACACCAATAATATATTCTGCTTTTATAAAGTTATCTTTGTAAACTTATCTTATGATCTGACTGATCTAAATTGTTTTTCAACTTCTTTCATATGATGTAAATCTCAGGAACACTAAAAAAAAAGGTTTCTTTCTAGTGCATGGTTTAGAGATTAATTCAATCTGTAAGTTTTAAGCAGCTCATAAAAACAAGACAGCAAAGCTAGATAGCAAACATCTCAAATTACAAGAACACAACATGAAACATCATATGCAACCAGAACTACTGAATGCTCAGTTATGATATTCCACAGTTTAATTTTTTTTTTTCTCTTTCCCATGCTAGTTCAAAGACTTATACTGGCTAAAGCTTCCAAACTTTATTAAATGTAGACCTGATTAAACAGGGAATATATGCAACTCAACCCTTTCTTTTTCACATTTCAGTTCCAAAAGTTCACGTTAAATCACAGTTCAATTTACTTCTGCCTTCTTCTAAGTTTCTGACAGGCCTCTTCTTTGGTTTACATTTTGAAACTGCCATGTCTTCCTGATACTTAACTTCTACTGAAATTTATTCTTTACAGGAACAATCATGCACAACAGATCCTTTTGCTTGCTTGCTCTTCTAATGTCTTTTGGTTTCTTCATTAAAATATCCTTGAGGCCACAGAGGATTTCTGGTGCTGCACACAACCATTTCAGAAATTAAAGACAGGTCAAGAACACAATTCCCAAACCCACTACTGAAGTGTTTGCAATCTCCATCTTTCAGAATAACTCTGTAAGCCTCAAAATTTCTGAATACATTACATTACTGCTTCTCTTTGCCAAATTTGTCTTGTAGCATTCCTACCCTCTTGGGACACACATAGTAAGCATTCATTTACCTGTCTATCCCCTGAGGGTAGGCTAGGGGCAAGCTTTGGGCATCTTCAGTGCCCATCAGCACACAATATTTTAAATCCAAAATGATGTTCAAATGAGGAAGTAAAATAAATCTATCTCTGATTTTAATTCATAACCAAGGAAATAGTGAGCATTTTATCCAGTGCCTTAAAAACACAAAAAAGAAACAAGACTGGAATGCCAAGTGTCTTCACTCTGAACTTGGTGATCTTAAAGGTCTCTTCCAGCCAGAACAGATCTACAACTTCCATACTCATCCTCAACTCTGTACAACCATAAAGACTCTATAGACAAAGGCTCTGTTCCAATGATCTGGAGAGGCTGTTTGCACACACAATATTTACATGCTCAAAGTGTGGCTACCCACAACTATACAGCAAAGACACTCCTGAAGTATCCTGGCTAAATGACACTTATTTAGCATCTCCCAGTTCTCTCCCACAAATATGGGATAACAAAGAATGAGAGAAAGCATGCAGTCCTTAAAAATAGAGAAGACCTGCCCTGGGCCAGAACAAGCACAAAGGTTAAAAGCATTATTACTGGCACACATGTGCAAGTTGTACAATACCTATGTATACTATACATAGATCTATGCACTCATGCACTTTCAACACAGCTAAAGTAGTACTGCTTGAATACATGGTATTCATGGTACCACTTACACAGTCAGACAAGTATCACGAGCAAGATATTTCTTTGGAGATTTTACATGATTTTCAGAAATCTGTTTCAGTGCACCAGTAGGTATCCTGCTGCCAAGACCTTAAGAAAAAAAAATGCTTACTGGCTGGTCTCTCTGGATCCCATTAAGTGATCATGTAAACAGCAGGGCACTGAAAAGTACTCAACAGAAACAGTAGCATTTTATGTCACCATGCAGTGTGTGTTTTATTTTGTTCCTTAGGAGGCTTAGAAATTCATGCAGGTTTGCAGAACCAAAACATCACATGAGAATCTGCACCTGTATACTAACTCAAGTACATATCAGCTACAAGTATCAATAAAAAACAAAATTACATCAACAAAAGACATATGCATCCTGATCACAAAGTATTATGGACATGTTTTTCATTTTTATTCAATAACATGCTGTAAGTAAAAACCTACTAAAAACAATTTTTTAGACTACTGTGCATAAAGAAGTTTCCAAACTATGATTAGACAAAGTAAAATAAAACACAATAATGTTTGGATGTTCAATTAGACAAGAAAAAATATGACATACAATAGAAAGGTCATAATACAGCTAGTACTGATTAAGACTGATTCATTTGAAGTTTTTATTTAATACTCAAAGCTATCTTCAGTATCATGCTTTATGGCACTAAAGTCCAAGAGGTGTAAAAAAGTGAGCAATATTCATATGATAAAAACCAAGAAAAAAATATACAATTAAATTAGAAAAAAAATTACCTTTTTGCCTTCATTTATCTACCTGATTATACATTTGGTAGGACTCTACACAAAGCCTTTTATCATGAAAATTACCATCAATTAACTCTGCTCATTGAACAGATGTCAATACCATCTACTTGTTTTCACAAATGGAAGAGTAGAAAAATTCTTGAAAAATGTTCAAATGAGCACTTTAAAAATACTGTTTAAGTTTTCACCCTCAAATGGTGGGAATTAGTGATATTTTTTTTTTTTTAATACAGGTATTTCACTCTCCTAGACCAATAGTAACTACTTTGGCTCCCACTGTAGGCACAGGGGAATAGCTCCAGCACTAAAGGACAATTCCTCATCTTAAAATATCTAAAATGGGGATTATTATGTAACCCCTCTTCTCTGTCTTTTAATGATAGAAAGTTACCCTTCACAGTTTGGACTAGACCACTAACTTTAAGATGGTTAAGTCATGTGACTCTGAAGGTGTATTAAAAGTTGTAGTAATACTTCCATACACATCTACTCAATGGGTATTGAAAAGGCAAAGGGCTTAGTGCCAATTTGAAAGAACTCCTAAAAGGCACTGTACTGCTGGAGAAAAGGGGTTTTACCTATTAATCACAGATGACACAGCACAGCTATGCTTCTCTCAAAGACCATGCATGAGATGCTGAGCAGTACCCAAGATATCCCGAATGGGGAAGATAAGTCTAGAATTGGACTAGATGATCTTCTAGGTCCCTTCCAACCCCTAATATTCTGTGATTCTGTAATTCCCCTTTCCATCAGGCACTTGCTCTTTCATATCAGTCATGTGCTCAAAGTGCCTCTATCTCATAGTTTCTATAATATGTAAAACTTGTATTTTGGGCCAAGCATGGCTAAAGCCTGGCTTTAGCAGGATGCATGCCCAGCACATGCTGAAAACAAGGCACTTCCAAATGTGCATCAAGCTGGGCACTGCTGATAGAAGCAGCCATTTATAAAATCCTAACCTGCAGGACAAACAAGAATATTTAGCTATGCAGTTTTGCCCTTCACCCCAAAAACCTGGGGAGCTGTTTGTTCTGTCAAGTATTGCCTTCCATATATGCTTAAAGTGGACAAGACTGTTAAGTATTTATGACCTTGACACTGTTATGTTCTTATTATACTAAGAACTTTTCAGCATCTATTGTAGTGAGTATCAAGCTGCTTGTTGTAGTAGCATCTGTCTTGGATAATTCTTTCACTGGCAAAAAAAAGCCCTTCAACAATGAAATAATTGTAGTAGCACATTGACCACATCTTGAGTTTGGGCATATGTCCCAAGTAGATCTATTTTGAAAGCAATGAAGCACAACCTAAGACTGAATGGAATAATAGGTCACTATCCTCTGGCATGGAAGCTAACTCCTGCGCATTTTTTTCTCCTATTCTTTGTGAGAAAGCAACCTTTGGATTCTTTACATGTAATGTGATTATTGATATGGTCAGCATAATTGATTTTCTTCATGAAATATAGTCTACCGAAAGCCAAAATACATTTTTACCTTTTTTTTACACCTAGTTTTTGTACAGCTGTCAACAGAAAGTATTAAGACATTTTGCAATAAGGATATGAAATTTAAATTATGCTTACTTGCATAATTAGTTTGAAAATTTGTATGAACTCTAGTTTGTACAATGCTGTTCATCACACAAACAAGAATTTAGAGTGCTACATTCTTTTTTTTAATACTAAGAATGAAAAGGGAGTACTCATTTTGACAAAAATTAGTATGTCTGAAGTGTTCAATATCACCATATTATTTGAGTAATGACTGATTCTCTGCTGTTGGCCAGGAACTAAAGCTACTTAAACAATGGAAATTTACTTCCAAATTTTTTATTTTAATAGTATTTGGTTCTAAGAGGTCTGAAAAAAAAAAAATAAAAAAATAAAAAAATCAGCATTCTTTGAAGTGTTTACATCATGTGACCAACATGTTTTCCACATGGGACTTTTGTGTCCTTTTGCAACTATTTGATGTGATAGCCATCTGAACTTACACACTTGTTATTTTTAAACACCACTATACAATACAGCAGAGGTAAAAAACAGCTTTGATTTCCAAGTGACATTTCTAGATAAACTCAAAATTTAAACCAAAGTCTTGAGAGTCTCACTGCAATAATGACTAAGGTTACAGAAGATCACATATTTCATAATAAATAATAATGAAAAGTGCTAGGATTCAATAACATGGCTTAGATTAAAGCAGAGTGTCTCTGCAACTGTAATAGAAGTTTAAAAGAGTTATTGTGGGGGGGGAAAAAAGCAACAGAAAATTATGCTCTTTTCATAAACTATTTGAAATATTTAATAGAATTCTCTTAATCTCTCTGGTATATCATCACAAGCAGACATACTAATAACATTTTGTCTGAAGAGATTTCCAGCTCAAATATGCCAAGTTTCCCTTGGGAAACCTTTTCCTGTATCAAATTATTTTCCTAAAATCTTCTCCCAGGAAAAATAAGTCTACACACTCACACTAGCCATTAGATAGCAGTACTTCATACTGGTGGGTGGGTTGTTTGTTTCTTTTTAAATAATACAATTACAGAATAATTCAGAGATGCAGCTTCCAGATGCTCAAAGCAATACACTGGATGAGTACCTTCCCATAGGGACTTTAGGACTTACCAAGCACCACCATACTTCTCAGGAGAAAACAAGAGAACTCAGAAATCCATATTTTAATTATTGAAGAGCAGTTGATTAAACAACTGAGTGATAAAGAAGGGTCAATAAGGTGATAGCTAATCACCTGGTCTATTTTATGGAGCAAGAGATGTTATTATATACAGTGGACTGGAAAAGAGGTGTCCTAAGTTCTACTTGCCTTCCAATCAGAGCTTATTGCAGATATCCAAGTTTAATCATATGTCCCATTTTTCTCCCCTCTCAGTTTTTTAGAGAAGTGTGGGAGAGAAAGGAAAGAATAAGGAAAGAAAAGTGTGAGGAAGATGTCCAGTCAAATGAAATCCTAACACAGCCATAGGTAAAACCAATCCAAGAACTGTACTTGGGTATTCCAAAAAAAGAACAAGTGTTGTTCAAGGTCTCTGCAAGACTTTGTTCCTTAAACTCACAGTGCTGCCTTTGTATTTTCACACACTATCTCCTTTGGTGAGGACTTTTGACAAAATAAATAATTAAAATACAATAATTTACATATTTCATCTCACATACCCCATGTCACACTAAGAACTTTGCGATAACAGAATGAAAAAAAAAAAAAAGAGTTTACTGAAACCAACACCTGGAACAGAAAGTTTCAAAATGTTTTGCTACTGTGGACACATTTAGAAAGATTAATAAATTCAATTTCATTAGAAGGGTGATAGGTAGCTGCAGGTTTGCATTTCAGTTTCTGAATCTTGAAGTCTCTTCCTCCCACGAAAGGATGATGCTTCAAAGCCTTTCTGGAAAGGAAAGCACCAGAGTAATTGCTACAGGATGGGCTGCTGAACTGCTCTGAACAGGCCAGCATGCTCAGCACCTTGGGCTGTGTTTGATGAGAGGCCTGCAGCTAAACAGACTGGGCCCTTCATGTCCATACTCACATGCACAGAAGCCATCTGGAAACAAATAGCTCAATCATGAAAGAGTGAAGATAATGAGGAAAATTTCAGCTCCCTGATCAAAAACATCAGAGCAATAAGGAGATAAGCAAGCATCTTCTGTTTTAAGCCTCGCCAAAGATGGAGGCTGCTATTTATCTCTTTGGATCCTTTTTAACAATGGCATTAAGAGCTTCAGCATTGGAAAAAGAGTCAGTTCTGAGAGAAGCAAGGGCCTGCTGTAGATGCCCTGGTCAGTCACTGCAGAGCCAGCAGACACACAGCACAGCAAACTGCTGAAGACTGCTGTCAGGTCAGCTAGACCCTCTGAGCGCTTGCTTACATACAACTAAATGTAAGGCCACAGCATCTTCTCTCTTGCTCTCCAAGTAATACTCATGAGAAATAGCAGTTGGAAGAGGGAGAGAAGAAATTAGACAAACTCTGTACACCTTCTGGGATGTTATTTAGCTTGGCCAACGTTACAGTAGCTCCAGGTCAGCCTGTGCCCCAGCAAGCACCTGAGTGCTGGCTCCACCAACAACAGCTAATGAGAGCCAACCCCAGCTGCTCTGAAGTTCATGAGTCTATCTTTAATGAGCCTAATTAATTTACTTTCAAGGTAGCCTGACTCCAGATTGCACTGTACTTTCCAAATGTTTTCCATAAAGCCAGTGGGAAGACATGCACTCTCCCTTCCAGACTTGCTGTGATCCCAGAACATCTCTCCAGCACAGACACTGCTCTCCCAGCCAAGGAGGAAAACCCAGTGCCTGCTCCCAGGAAAGCCTGGGAGAAAGTCAAAAGGTAAAATATTGCAGAGTAAAATATTTTTGATTGAAGATTGACCTGGGATTTTATTATTAAATCAAGCCCTCAGTTGAAGAATTAACTGATAAGGGCTTTTTTAAAAAACAAAAAACCCCACATTTTTTTACATTAAGTGATATAGAAAGAGAACACTGCCCTCATTAAAAGGGTGCTTTTATTTCCTTATTCACTCCCTCAGTTTTCTAACAATTTTTCCACTGTTACTGACAACTTCTGCATTATTTATACAACGGCCAAAGTATAATTGGCCTCTTTCACATGGGTGAATATCAACATATGGGGGGAAAGTAGGGCATGGAGAGAATAAAGATAACTGACAATTTCCATATTTTGTAGAGAAAACAGTTGTACTCTAACAGCATGACAGATTTTAGGTATATTGTTCTGCATTTATATATAGTTGATGTCTAGCTTATAAAGGTTCATTTAGCTACAAAAACATGTTTAGCTGCTGACTCAAGAAGGATAGAAATAAATGACAAATCCTCACGACCAAAGGTAGCAGCAAGACAAACATTTGGCTGTGACAGAAAAACAAGTACCTTTAAAAATTATTTCTAGACCATTCTAATTTAACTTTTCTTAGACCTAACATGAAGATACAATGACTACTATACACAGTACTGTGAAACCAATAGCCATGTCCCAATTCCTAGGGGAGGAAATTGCATAAGCTTAAAATATATATAGCCTATTTTATTCTCCACTTAACAGTTTCTATTCTGTCTTAATATAGCAGATATTTTCCCAAAGAATTTCATTAAAAAGCAAATAAATTTACACCCTGGAGATTTTACATTAGAGTGCATTCCCACACAAAGAGATGCAATATCATGAATTTATGATGGTCACATTACTAGGATATTCTGAGCAGATTTCTACATATAAATTACACAGTTATTTGAGTAGATTCTACACCATGGATCAAAAAACATGGTTTCATCTCTGTCACAAACCACACCAAAACTATAGCAGGTAGGCAAGCAAGGAAGAACCAAGCTAACTCCCAAATACATGGTCTTCATTCACATATAAAACTTACTGCAGTCCAGAGGGCCAAAATACAGACTCCAGCAACACCTGAGCTGCTGCTTTTCTTCTCTGAGAGCTTTGCTGAGCAGAGAGGCAATACAACCAGCCTTCCCATAATTTGCCAAGTGTCATCATTTCCATTACTACCATTCATGCAAACCTACTTGGGTCCCTGCACACTTCAGACTATATCCAAAACCTGTCAAAGCCATCAGCAGCTCCAGCACTCAGGTTTCAAAAACATTGTTCTCTCTTAACAGTTGTGCTTCACAGTAATGAGAGGAGTTTCCTTCCATGCAAGCCCACTTGCATCAGCATAGACTGGACAAAACCCACTTTATCAAAATTCCCACAACCATGAATAAAATCTTGTCATCCCCAATACAATGTACCTTTGTTTAGTTTTACTGACAGGATGTCCATCTTTCCATAGAGCTGATACTGTTTGCATTACCATTAATAACTCTACTTCAAGATAAAGTTGTTGGTTTGTTTTTTTTTCCTGAGAGCACTGCATGGATTTCACAGACAAATTTGGTATTCTATACAGTATTTGTCCAAATATTATTTTTAAACCTAGATTCTTGAAGATAGTTACTGCCCTATTGAGGCTGACATATTCCTGTGAATCAAATACAGTATTACTAGCTGCAGTAAAATAAATCATTTCAGCTAGACTTTAATTGGGTACTTCCAAATACACCACAATCCCACTATGAACCAATTAGGTCTTTGTTGTTGGTTTGCTTGTTAGGTTTGGGTTTTTTTATTTCCAAGGGTTAAAAACAACTTTAAGTAGTAACCACACACTAGCTTTAAATATTGATCTAATTCTCCTCTTTATAGAAAAGATGGCATTATGATTTACTCTATTAATTTGGATTCAGAAAACCTGGGTTCAGTTTTCAGCCTTGCCACAGGCTCCCCAGAAAGTCCTTATGCACATTAGTTAGGATTTAAGCATCTTGTGTCTGGTGACTAAAAATTAGATGCTTAGGTCTCATCTAGTGATCCCAGACTTTTTACAGTCACTGGAAAGGAACAGACACCTCCAGAGAGCAGTTCGTCTCGCACCAAGACAGATGCTTAAGGCAGGTCAAATGAATCACCTTCTGAGGGTATTTAAAGTTAAATGAGATGAGTCCCATCCTTAATCTCCCTCTGCCATTGATCCCCATCTGTCATATGGGATTTATGTTTCACCACATCAATAGGACACTACTTTGATTGGCTTCTACATAATACAGATGTGTACAGACTTGTGCACTTCACAAAAAGATAATCCTAAATTCTCTACCTAAATCTTCAGTTCTACCTTCAAGACAGGCTACCTGAGCAGTTACAGTTTTGGCTTTCAATTTGTTTTTCCCATTTACACTATCATATATCAGAGTAGGACTAGATGTTCTCTTGTATCAACTTTGCATTGAAAGGGGAAGCAGAAATCTCCAATAATTACATCAATCTCCAGACAGATAAACTGGCTTCTACACTGGGGAAGCTGACATAGCAGAACTTTGTTAATTATCACAGAAACCTTTAGAAATTGCTTCCTGGCATGAAGTAGCTGGTGTCTTAAATATTACTAGAGCTGGAACTAGTTTATCATCTCCTTTATGACATATACATTCTCCTGGAGACATAAGGCTGAAATCCAGACACTCTGTACCATCCCACCTGCAAATGTTCTACCTCAAATCCCAGTTGTGAGCATGGCATTACACATAAAATAGCTTTCTTCAGTAGCAAGCCAAACAGCTTACCCAGTTTTCAATTGGAAAGTGGCAAATCAGATTACTGGAAAATAGGAAAAAAAAAAAATTCCTATTTAAAACTATTAAATTCATCATTTTTACCAGGAGGAAGGTAAAGAGGTTGTAGAGAGTAACTCAGCCTTGTTTCTAATTAGAGCTCTAAACTAACTGCTCAAGTCCTCCAGTATGAATAGTACAGCCTTAATGACCAGCAAAAGACACTTCTATCTAGCAGGGTGCCTGACAAGTGATCACATATTCAAGTATGAAGTTTTCATGATACAATTAAAATCCCTTTGATGAAGTTGATATGGTTATGGCACTGAATTGTTTACTGATCTCCAGGAGCCTTAAATAAAAGCACTTTTTCAACATTTGGCCTAATTATTATTTGTTTTGCACACCTGTCCATGTCCCCAGTCAAAGATCTGGTTCCTATTATGTCAGGCACACTATAAACACATTATATGATATGTCAGGCCCTGTGCTAAAGGGACTGCAGAGCAAACACTGCTTCTCACAAACATGAAGCAGCTCTTGATGAAACAGCTGTCACCATTTACAACTCACATTTGGAATTCACTGTGTTAAGGAAGACATGGAGAGGTAAGCCATCACCCTGAATTTTTATTATTATTTTTTTTGTGTAGACTGAAGGAAAATAAAAACTTGCCCACCATACATTAGGATGTTTGCCAAAAAAAAAAAAAATAAAGTATTGTTTTTATTTTCATCATTTTGTAGGCTGCTCCTATGCAGGCTTCCAACTTATAGATAAGTGCTTTAAATGAAGGGATGGGGGAGGGGGGGAACAAACACACAAACACAAAAAAAAAAACAACCAACACAAACCAAAGAACATTACATTCTGGGATCTAACTCAGGTCATCTAAAACAGAAATATGATTCACTAAGAAATATATTAACAATAATTCTGGTCTAAGGGATTCAGAATTGGATGTACAATATTAGGCCAAGTCCAGTGGAAAAAGGAAAAAGCAATATGGCCTGAAGCAGCTGCTTTGTAGCAGGACAACATTTCAGCATGCATCCATTTCAGGCTCACTGTGTGCACCTTATCTAGGAATACATCATGTATTTACTACTGCTAAAACTGGTAGCCAGTGTACATATTCTTACTGTATCCACATTTTCAAGTATACTAGACCCATATGGTGCACATGCTGGTTGCATGTTAGTCTTAGAGACTTACTGCAACTAACCAGCTAACATTAGTTGCAGCTCTTCAATGCAAAATGGTAGGTCACCATCTTTTATATTTTTTGACCATCAGTGAACAACAAAGAACTCTCCACTCACACATTTCACTACCAAGACCATTACTTTTAGTTCCCCTCAGTCCTACTACAATTTCACACAAATCCAGAAAACACAAAATAATAATAGCTTTAAACTACAACAAACACAATCAGTAGATTTGCTTATGGTCTTCAAGAGTAGGAAAGTTTCAACACATTCCTTTACTCTTTGTAAATACTACAGCATGAGATAAACACTAAGCAAAGTCCTACATAATTTACAATAAACCTTTTTATCTTCATACTTAGTATTCAGTATTACTCTCTAAGCCAAACTGAAGCAACTACCTTTAGTATCTTACCAGAACTGCAGCAGTAAGGAGGACAGGCTGAACTATTATTTTTCACAGTTTAACTTTTTATACTACCTCATCAGCACAACTGCTAAGCTGTTGATGATTTGGAATACATTTGTCCCAAAAGGACCCATGGAATAGCCAACATGTGGTTTGATGGAAGAAAAAACCTTGAATAAGTTGTTAACTGTGACAATATGAATATGCCTTCAACCAGGTTCAGTACTCCCTATATCCACCCATGGCCTTCTGTCCACATTTTTGTTCATCCTTTCAAAACCACTCATTTATTTACTTGAAACTTCCAAGATCAACACTGAAAAGATTTTTTCATAAGAAAGGTCACAGAACCAAGCTGGAGAAGGAAGCACGCCATGTAATAATCCCTTACAGCAAATACTTTAGCTTTATTCTGTGAAATCAGTTAACACCATTGAACTCGTAAGTTAGTTTAAAAGTAACTGAAAATGAGAGCTATTCTAAAACCCAAATTTCAACCCAAAGAAAATTAAATTCTCCGAGTTTCATGCTAATACGAAAAGAAAATTTTTAAAAAGCTATCTACAGTAATATTGACAAGTTCCATTAAAATTGTGCCCATTATTTTCCCTTTCACCTACATTCATTTTGCAATCCTGTTGATGCATACAGATAATCATAAGTTATCTTGAAGGGCAGAAAAAAAAGTTTAGAATTAGGAATACATTCTAATCCCTCAATAACAGCATGCACAGTATCCATACTTCTCATACTTGCAGAAGTCTTTCATCACTTTTAATGGACATTTGGCTGGTAGTTGCTTTAGAAACCAGTTGACACTACATAGGTAAACACTGCTCACTTCAGAAGTCTGAGCTCTGGCTGCTTGGTATTGAGATAAAATATTTATTACTATTACCATTATTATTCTAAAACACTGATTTTCATAGTGAGTTTTATGCCTTGCTCACCTATAACAACACAGAAATTCCATCAATATTTATAACGAGTAATTTATTCTAGAGTAAACAGCTCACAATTATTAGCCAGTGTAGGATTTGTAAAGCCAATATTTGCATATCAAATAAAGTAGGTCCAAGTCATTATCAAAGTGGACATACATTTTGAGAATGACAAATGCAAGAAAGAACTATAGCAGGTGACTTCGGGTAGTTGTGTCCCAGATGATTTAATCTGAAGCTTTCATTTTTAGCATTTTCTCAGGAAGCTAAAAGAGTGCTAAATACACATTAATAGAGAAAACAAACCTTTCAATCCTATTATGCAGGACTTACAAAAATAAAGCAAACATGCAAGACGAGAGCAGCAAAGGCCTTACACAGATAGAGCGTATCATGAACTGACCTTTGTCAAGGTCACATGGATATTTCCTGATGTTTCTCTGCTAAGTAGGAGCTCAGTAAGCTAACAAAGCTTGAAGCAAGCTGAAGAATAAGTGCAAAATAATACCTTATTAGTATATGAAAAACAACTATGATGAAATGAAAAGTAAAGAAAAGATTAAAAGGCATCTACTGTCAGATTTTTTCCTATGGAAATATCAGTATGTCCCAGATATAGTTATCAAGTGCAAGTTTAATAAATAGATGTTTAACACTTGGACTCTTAGACAAGAGGTAAATTATAGTTTCAGGATACACAAATCCTGGAATTCAACCACGATTTTCCTCACAGTAAAAAATTTATTTCTCCTCCACCATAACTTGGACTACTCAAGGACTTATCTTTTACAATTCAGTGGGAAGAAACTCTCAGAGATAATTCTTCCTTGCCACTCCAGTAGACTTGTATCTCTTTCACAAGACACTGCTCTGTTACCAGTACCACCAATTAACCATCCATGGCTTTGCATATGGAAAGAGGACATGGAAGATTCTCACCAAGACAAGTTTATTCCAGTACAAAGAAGATTCATGACAGGGTCCCCTGGCTCAAATGCCAGGCACAACAATTGCCACTTGGAAGGCCAGCTCAGGAACAGGTTTGGCAGAATAGTCCTTCAGGAAGCACCTGACTGATGGGCACCTTCAAACTAATTAATGAGACCAGACTGCTGGGATACATTATATTGGTCCTCCCAGATTTGAAAGAATAACAGACATTCAGAAACTCTAATATTTAGAGTTTCAGGACACATCAGAGGGACAAAACAAATGAAAGTAACAGTTATCAGTTTCAATGGGCTTTAAACCAGGTCTTGAAGGTTAACACCAGTTAGGTGGGTAAGCAGAAATTTCTTGTCAGTAAAGTCAGACAAAATAGGATTATAACATACAGGGGCATCTTAAAAGAAGTTCAGACATAACCTCTTCACACTACATGAATAACATGTCAACACCTGTTACAAAAACTATTATTTAATCTCAGAAACAAAACAGAAGTTAATGACAGCAAGTTCAATGGGTTAGTGATCCTAGGGCTGGAAGGACAGCTGATTTGTCTGGTCTGTTCCCATGGATTAGCACAAATCAGAAATCCATCAACTTCTGCAATAAATCTAGAACTTGTAACTGGTCTAGTTAAGAGGAAAGGAAATACTGATCTAAAGACTTCAAGTAGGAAAGTATAATCTCCTCAGTAAAGTGTATCATACAGTTGCTACTCTGACAGACAAAGTAGATACCTTATTTCCAGCTTGAGCTCTTGAAACTTGCATGCCTGACCAGGCTGTTGTGTAAACTTTCACATCCTAGCACAGCTTAGTGTTTCCACTGCACGGAAATCAACAAATCTCTCAAAGAGAATGCTCAATGTTTGGCACACCTTAAAAAAAACCAAACAAACAAACAACAGAAACCCACACAACCACAACACAACTACTAGGTCTTTTCTCAAAGAGAATTCCAGTTGTCGAGAATCCTTTTTGAAGCTGGCCACCTTTCCAACTCTCAATGTTCTTCAGGGTTTGCAGTTGTGTATGGCTTCTGTAAACTCTTTAAACCAATGGTAGATGATGTTCCCAGGATGTAACCCCCACATCTCTTCTCAGATTCACTCTTTAGAGGGAAATTGATATTTTTATTTTTTTTTTTTTACTGGAAGAAGGCAAAAGTATTGCACTTCACTCTGTTAAAACACCTATTTAGATGCAGTAGGAGAAATCAAATTAAATCAGTCTAATAACACTTTCTCAAACTCCACGTCTGATTTTTTTGTACCAATGTTAATAATATAGATTTTGTATTTTATTCCAAATCACTGTTAAAGTTAATGAACAAGAGCTGAAATAAGAGAGATGATGACTCCTCACTCTCATCTACAATCTATTAAGTAAAAAAATTAATCTGTTCACATGGACAATGGTGCCCTTCTACAATACTATTACAGTACTATTACCTTACAATCAGAACATCACCCCAAGCTAAATCAAATGCTTTACAGAAATCAAAACAAAAAGCTTACAATTTCAGCAACAGTAGTCCATTTTTAATAATTAAAAAACCTTCAAAAACATTGTGACTCGTGTGTATTACACTATCAATCTTTAATCCTCAGTTATTTGCCACTAGATTATGTCTTTTATCAAAATACCATGCCACTAAATTTTCCTTACCCAATTACTCTTTAAAAAAAAAACAAACAAAAAAACCCACAAATTCTAATTGTCACATTCTTCTCAGATTCTCAGAATTCATCCCACCTCTAGAATTCAATAACAGAAATCAAACAAATAGATTATTATACAGAAATATTCTCCATAACTTTGGAAATAAGTAAACTGTAATCTTTTATATTAAGAGTTAGGTCTAACATCCATCTGTCAATGTATTTGTACACATACTCTAGAAAAAGTATTACTGTTAGAGAGGGGGTTCTGAACCAAATAACCATTTGTCAAGGAACCTTTATGTCCACAGAGCCCTCCATAAAGGCACTCCAGTGATTTTCACTTACTATCCACATGGTTATTCAAACACATGGAGATGAGGGAGTTTGCAGGTAATCTTACATCTCTGAGCCAATGGTAATGGTTACCAGGTTTCCCATACTGCAACTGCTTCACTGGTTCTCAGCCACACAGCAAAAAGCAAAACCCTTAAGATATAGGTACAAAATATGTAAATTGGTTTTTAATCAACTTCATTAAAACCCTGAGCATCTCTGAGGCAAGTATCCTTGTGCAATCGAGGCATCACAGACAGCATCACTGAAGTTACTGAATTGGTTTTAGTTATTTCTAAATAATATTTTATTTTCCTGAAATATAATTATTGAGTTGATGAATAACAGTCTGATTGCATAACTTCTAGTGACACTCAAATTTGTACAGCCTTCCATTTAGAGGAATCATAAATATCACTAGCTTATCAGATAACTATGCTGCACAAGAGATGTTCTTGATTTCCTGTGTTGCAACATTTCTCCCAACATCTTTAAGGATGACCAGAACAGAGAAAGTGTCATCTTGAGATGGAAAACCTCTGAATTTGAACGATGGCAACATCACTCCCTCTAGGATGGGGAAGGAGAAGTGTTCAGTGCCTGCTGCTCTGGGAAAATACCTCCAGACTAATAGTGATAAGAAAGCAGGTTAAGGAATCAACTCTCCCTTAAGGTAAGTAATCAACCCTCTCAAACATTTACTGTAAACAGAAGACTCAAGAAGTGCTACTCATTAAGTCACAGGGCAAAAAAAAAAACCAATAGAAAAGCCAGTATAAAACATTCTGATCAGACATTTTTCAGAAGTAATACTTATGATATTTTTATTACAGCTCCTATCTAGCTTTCATTCATCACATGCCTCAGAAAAAAAATAAATTTTTAATTTAAAAGACAACTTTCTCTACACACTGCTTGTACAAATCACTTGGCTATTCCATGTAGTCCCTGAAAGAGATTGCCTGTAGCCTGCTCTTATCCCCTCACCAAAAGAAATCATGAAGAGCTCTTGTCAGATGTCCTCCTCCTAATGCATTCTGCTTTTCTATCTGGTATTTCTGTAAAAGATACAGGAGTATAACCAGCACTTCCTAATCTCCCTTCTTACTGGGGTGTATTAGCAAGGAGTAAAGCTTACTCTAGCAAAGATGACATTTGTACATAACGATCCTGAAAATATTTGTTAACATAATGCTTTATTTATTCAGTCTGGCAAATGCTTTTATTTTAACCTCAAGTATCTTTAGTAAATGTCAGTAGTAAATGCAAATTCATAGTTGGCTAACAAGCCTCCCTTATGTGTACTTCCAATTAAGCTTCTTCCTTGATATCAAGCAATGTTTAAAACAAACATTCTATAGAGAATCAAAGTAAATCAAAAAATGAAGTATTTCTCTTTGTGAGGCTGCACATTTATAAGTGCATCACCAGCAGAGGGAAGGAGAACACAGTATCCATGCATAATAATTCCTCCATGCTTTTCTTCTGAATGTGCAGAAATACATTCTTGTCCTTTTCAATTGTATTGCAAACTTTGATGTCTCTTCCACATCAGGTAATAGGAGGTTGCATGCACTCTTTAGTCAGAGCACAGCTCCTTGTAAGAATTTATCTGCGTGTCCAGATGTGTATATAAATATAAATCCACACACATTCACACATTTTTGATAGAGTAATCAGTTTGCTGGGTGGACAAGATAAGACTGATATACTAAATCAGAGCTTTGTTTTCATGTGAAGATATGTCAATTAACTGACTTCTGTACAGCTGAGTGGCTTAAAAACTTCTGCCAAGACCCTAAGCTGCTGCTTCTTTTTACTTATAACAGCCAACCCTGCCAAAAGACCATAAAAATTGATTTTATGTTTCCGGTCTCTCTATGCTAGCTGGAAAAGTATAGATTTTTTTTTTCTCTCCTCCTAGGATTCTGACAAACAGAACCTTCCCTTATCTCACACCTTCTCAGCTACCATGCTAGCCAACACTGAATATAAACTGGGCTCATATCAGATCTAAATTACGATTAAGGTAAAGAACATTTCAGATTGTTAAATCAAACACTGTTTTTCATCTACAGCTTTAAAGGGTTTCTCACCTGTCGGTGTTAGAGAAGGCTGTATCCCACTTGCACTGCTATACATACCTGGTAAACAATTATTTTTCACATTTGTTCAGAGGAACATTAAAATTGCACTGTTAGTCTGTGAGCTACCTCTTTAAATTCCAGTATCAATCCTTAAAATGGGTTTAGCATCTTTTGCATCAAAGATTAATAAGGCTCACTTAGGCACTCTTAATGTGAAGGAAAATTGGGCTTGTATGAAATGGCTACACTGGAACATTTCATGCTTTTGCAAGTGCAGGAGTATGATTATTTCCTACAGTATGTCATTATCTTCTGCCCTGTGGTTCTTTTTTTAAATTATCTCTTCTCACTCAAGCTGCCTATACTATGTTTTTAAGCTGTGTAGTTTCAATTTATGAATTGCATGCATGCAAATTTTGAGCAACTATACCACAAGCCAAGTAATAGACCACATTAAAGTATATTCCCCTCAGACACTACTAATAGAGCTACAATCCCATAAAGCTTGGAAGAAAAAAAGACACATATTTTACTCTTAAAACATAAAATCAGGTCATTTGTTTCCACGATAGACAAAAAACCACTATTCTAGACACACGTGGATTCTCCTTACACTTTTCCTGAGCAGGCTTATTTAAGCATGGCAAGAGATGTCATTTCATATCCTCACAAAGCAAATTAGTTTGATGTCTACTTATCCTTTTCAGGGTCACTCCTAAAACAACTGCTCATCTGTAACTGTAGACATCAACCCACCAGGAAAAGGAGTCTCCCCCTTGGGTCTAGAACTATCATTTCCCTTGTCTTAGGATGAAGTAACTCAGACAATAAAGCAGTTTAAACAGCACGTAATAGATTATCACACAACAGGGATGACACACTGCATAGCTGCTTAGAGGATCAATATTGCCATTGCTGATTAGTAGTCTAGTTGTGGTCTACAACACATGTGTATCTAAAATTACTCTACTGACCTTTGTACAGAAAATATTATTTCAGAGAGAGCTAAATATTATTGCACTGCAGCATTTTACATTGAGTTTACAAGGTACTAAACAGAGAGTCCCTTCTTCACCCACAAATGGCTATTAAATAAGGAAAATAAGACTTGACATCACCCGGACAATCAAAAGAAATTATTTATTTGGATGCTAACATCTGTCTCGAGATTGTGGCCAAGTGCTTTTCTGTGCTCATTTAGGACTCCACTTGGAAAGCTTTTCAGTTACATTTACCTAGAGATTTGTCTCTACCACTTCCTATTTGACAGGAATAACTCAGCTGGTTCTGATGAATAATAGCAAAAGGCAGCTTGTATCAGAAATGATTGAATTAGAGATTGTTGAAAGTGCCATAAAGGCTCATTCCAATGACTACATTTAATTTACTTATTATACAGACTAGCAGAAGCTGGTAGTCGTTTGATATCTTCATTTCACAAGACTAGAAACAAAAGAAATAATAACATTCCTCACCACTTTCTTACTACTCTACCTAGTAGACTCTGATAGGTGAAATTAACTTTTAAACAGAGCGCTGATCCTCCATCCATCCCTTGTACGCATACAAACCAGACCATAACACACCCGAAATCAAAGTAAGGCAAGCAGCATTCAATAAAATGAAGGCAATAATGTCCGAGAACACGAACACGCATGGAAGGAAAACGCATTAGCTTGACAGCCATTCTAAGTAATGTAGGAAAGGCTTTTTGTAAATTGATACACAAATGATTCGATGCTGCCCTGCGGGCAGGAGAGGAGGTCAGCGTTGGGGAGCCGGAGGAGGCACAGCGCCGTGCCCCACCGCAGCCAGCCCAGGAGGCTGGCAACCGGGACAGACCACTCTACCCTGGGCGGAGGCAGCGCGACGGAGGCAGCAGCTAAGGGAAACCCCAAGAAACAAGTTGGCCCGCAGACCCGCCTTGGCGCCGGCTCCGGGCAGCAGCGTGGAGGTAGGGATGGAGGGCGGGCGGACGGCGCCCCGTTCCCGCAACGGAGGCGGGGGGCGCCGGTAAAGCTTCGCGGCGGCGGGGGGGCGCGGGCGCCCCCTTTGTCTGGGCCGTCGTCCTCGTGTCCCCGTTCCCCCCAACCCCCCTCCACCCCGTAACCGCCCCGGGGGCGGGCCCCCGCCCCTCGGCGGCTGTGGGCAAAGCCACCGGGCAGGCGGCGCCGCCAGCCAACCCCGGAGCATGTGTTCTCCCCCCAGCCCGCTCAGCGGGCAAGCGGACGGCCCCCCCTCGGTCCGGTGAGCCCACCCCCCGCCCCGTCCGAGGGGACACCGCCCGGGCGCGGTGGCAACGGGCGGCCACAGCGCGCTGCCTTACCTGGCAACCAGGGCGGGCGCAGCCGGTTCGTCCTTCAGCCTCTACCCGTGGCGGCACCACGCGCGTCCGGGCCCCTCCCGGGGCGAGGCTGAGATGCACGGCGGGGTGCGCTGCGGACCGCCCCCGCAAGCGGCAAGCGGGGCTGCCCCAGCCCCCGCGCTCGGCGGGCTGGCGGCGCGCCGGGCGTTAAGTTCCAGCGGCGGCAGCGGCCGCCGGCGGGCAGGGTAGGGCAGGGAGGGCAAGACGGGCGGGGAGAAGGAGGAGGAGGCGGCACGGGGGCTGCGCGGCGCCAGGAGCGCCGCCACACTGCAGCGTCTCCAGGAATCCCTCCCGCGAGAGGCAGCCCATCACCCCCCGGCCCGCCGCCCTCATTGGCTGGGGGGCGGGGAGAAGGGTCCCGCCAGCCAATCGCCCGGCGCCCACCATGGGTGGAGCCGCCGTGCCGGCCTCGCCCATCCCGCGGCCGCACGGTCCCTGTCCGCCCCGTCGGGCGGGGCCGGGCAGCGACAGGCGAGGCAGGGGGATGAGGACGAGGAGGATGAGGAGGGTTTCCCCTCACATGGCGGCCATGGCTGGCGCCGGGGCCGCTGCGGGAAAGATGCCGAGCGGCACGAGGTGCCGTGCCACAGCCACGGCCGCCGTCCGCTGACCTGGGTTTCCCGGGCAGGGAGCGGCGCTTGGCCCCGAGCCGTCAGGGCGACGGTGGCGCGGCGGGAAGCGGAGGCGACCCCCCGCCGAGAGCTGCCGCTGCCGCTCGGTACTTTTTGGGGAGCCTGCGGTGCGCGGCTCTCCCGCCGCGGCGGGCCCGTGGGCGGCCCGCCCCGGGCGGTCGCTGCCGAGCGGTGGGTCGTAATTGGCGTCTGTGGCTTAGGCGAGAGCAGAGCTTTCGCGTGTTCAGGTAAGGACGTGCAAGGGTTAACTTAATTCCCTTGATCCATCCACTCTGAACTGGAGCTTTGATTAACATTGGTCTGCAAAATGTAACTGTAACAAATTCAATTAAGGGAAGCACATTTCTTCAACTTTTAATTAGATCTACCCTATTTGTCTAATGTTTAATATAACATAAAAAGCTGCTCAGGTTCCAGAGGGAAATGGAAATAGATTTAGATGTAAGTTTAGCTTTTAAAAACACAATGGACTAAAGTTCTTTGTTCCTCAGCATCTATTATTGTTGCATCTATACCCTCAAAGGCACAGGAGGGAAACATTTTTACCTGCAAAACTGTAAAAATAATAGTGTGTTGTTTATGTAAGAGTTGCCCATAACCTTTAATTTGTCACAGTGTTACCAAACATAGAGGTTCTAGCCCGGGCTTGATGCACAGGAGCACAGGATCCTTCTGAAATACTGTTTTCGTAAGAAAACTTAAAGTAGTTATATATTCCATGTAGTTTCACTTGTTTGTAGTAACACAAGCATGAAAGTTACTATTTTGCATCTTACTACAATAAATAGCAAATATTGGCAAAGAGAGGATCCTGTATGTCAGGTAAATGAGAAAGTCAAGAAGCTCCCAGGGACATCTCACAAGTGACTTAATACCTTCCAAAGATCACCATCCTGTCATTCCCCACCCATACTTTTGTGCTGATGGATTTGCCTCTAAAAATCACAACCCTTTCTCAGTTCAGTTCAAATACACATTTTCTCATCTCATGAGTTCTTAGTTCTGTTAGTCGCAATATGAGCTTTTCTCGTATGGGCACATTAGGCCATGTGAGGGAAAAGGAAAGAAAATATCAGCTCTTACTGAGCTATAGAAAGGAGGAGCCACCATAATTTGAACTGCCTATGCAGAAGTGGTCACCTGTATCCAAATTATCCTGTGTGATTTTAAAATGTGGTTGTTTTCTCTCTCCCAGTACAATAGATATTAAGGACTATTTTCTCTAGGATTCATTTATCTGGTCAGTTAAAAACACCACACATCTCAATGCTAATAATTATGAGGACATGATGCTGTGTTCTTAACAGCCACACAGCCAGAAGTCTGTGGGAGTCTGGCATTCACAAGGCATGACACATCATACTCTTAGTATTTGAGCAAAGACAGGAAACATCATTTAAGCCCAATGGCCCTCTCTTATTGTATAGACAGTAAGGAGCAGAAATGCTATCTAGCAGTAACCCTGTAAAGTATACCATCATTTTCTCACTCCCTGACTGTGGTAGTCCATGCATGCTTATTCTGCTAGATTTAAAAAATAAATATGTAAAAATAAAAAGAGCAGGTCTGGTAGGGGCTGGGAGGGTGCTGGGAGAGATTTCACCTAATATTTTCTGACCTTGATAATTTGCAATGGAAACATTTCTGCAGAAGTTATGTTCCTTCTGTAACACATGCTTCCTTCTGTTCCTTTCCAGCCCAAAAGCTTATTTATACAGAAAGAGTTCTTCAGTCCTTTCAGCAAATTTATTTCACTACTGCATCCTCAAGGAAATGGGCAGTTGCTGTCCAGTCATGCTGGTTAATTAAACTAAAGGAAGCTGTGAAATTTGAGGAATAACACATATGTCCTGAACTGACAAAGATGTAGAAAAGCTCAGGAGCCATTTGATGAATGCTTGGAGTGCTAGGCAAATGCTCACCACTAAACTCATGAAACTAAACTCATGATCATTGTATTTATTACTGTTATTGTTATGTCTTCCACAGTTATGTTCAGGGAAGAAGACAGTGTCCTAACATGAGAAGAAAAGAAGAAACATGCAAAGCTAGAATAAATGATGTTCTAAACCCAAGAACTATTCTGTTTTGGTTTTTAATGTGCATTAGTGCATCAAAAGAAAATTTAAAATATTGTCTACTATTCACAAGTTCCATCGGGAATCCTGCTAAGTAGAAGTGAAGAACTAGACTCTGTTATATCCTTCATATCCCTCGTTTTTCATTTAGACTTTGACTGATCCAGAGGTACTGAGAGCATCTGAGAAGAATCTGAATAAAAGAGCAAGACTAGAAATGATGCAGTGTTT
The DNA here is from genome assembly GCA_025447755.1 of Corythornis vintsioides. Classification (NCBI taxonomy): domain Eukaryota; kingdom Metazoa; phylum Chordata; class Aves; order Coraciiformes; family Alcedinidae; genus Corythornis; species Corythornis vintsioides. The sequence goes on along the minus strand of JAOEGS010009797.1, from coordinate 16,379 downwards.
GCCTTTGCCATCTTTTAATTTTCACTTTTTGTATACTATGGCTTCAAGATAAAGCCTCAAGATCAGCAGGCAACATGAGCCATAAAAACTAGACTCTTGCTTGCTCCATGAAGAAGAGGAAGGCTTGAGCCAAAACCAATTAAACCAAAATGTTTTCAGGCCTGTCCTTCGTTTTATGGCATTTAAAGAGCAGACACTGGAATAAGTCACTGAACTGAGGCAAATTCAGGAGCAACAACAGTTGTAGCACATCAAAACCAGCAATCAGGGCTCTGGCTTTGGGCCCAAGCTGCCATCAGCTTGCTTTTGTATGTCATCCTTTATGTGACCAAAGTATCTCAGCCGTCAGGATCAGATGTACAGGATGGGGAAGTCAGGCAAGTCACAAAGGCAAATCAGCAGCAGGTGAATAAGTAAATTATATGGGCAGCATGTTAATTAACTTATCAGGCAGTGTTTAGAACTGTAAACTAACAGGGTTGTAACTGATTGTCATGATGAAACTATTCACTGACCTTGTGTTGCCCAAGATCAAAAATACCTATTTTTAACAGAAAGATTCTTTAACTTTGTTCTTTATTGTCATGTTATTGTATTCCTATTTCTCATTTGTTTTGGTTTTTTCCATCCTCAAGTTCTTCATTTTGAGACTAGTTTGTATGCCTGAAGACAAAGGAATTGGCTTTTCCTTAGGGAGGTGGGAGAAATGAAATTCAATCACATGAGTTCAAGCACATGTTTCTGAAACTTCTTTTAGCAAATGAAATGCCCACTCTTGACTGTGGTTTGTTTTTTGGGTTTTTTTTCCCAGTTGACTAGGAATCTAAGGGCTGGTATGTTAGGCTGAAATTTACTTGGAATCTCATTCTAGGGCACTGTCATCCTATCCTTGTTTTCAATGAAGTTTCCAGTGTATAGTGGGTGATACTGACATATTTAGAAAACATTCTTAGTCAGGAAGCCAAACCAGCATGAAAAGAACATGAAAGCAAAGTGAGAAAACTAAGTCCCAGAAGTGAGAATTAACCTTCAGTAAAATGAATAAATACCAGAATATCTCTTTAGCAATACACAACTAACAAAAGCACCGTATGAAGTAAGTCTTCAAAGACAATTTTTGGAAGAATCTGAGAATGTGAGTTGAAAAAAAAGGGAGTGGAGAACAAGTATTGTGTTTTTGTTTTGGTTTTAATTCTAGCTAAAAATCAAAGGGTAAAAATCAAATTATTTGTTAGTCCACTGACTGATGTTTGTCTCAATGTGTCACTTTATTTCATTGTTTTCTTACGTTTGATCTGTGCACATCTGCTGCTTTTTCTAAGTTGTTTAGTCAGAGGTGGTCTCATCTAATCTGCTTTCGTACAGCAGCTGTCACAGAGAGATCCTTCTCTGTGCCCAAGGCTCCTCTGTGGCAGCAGAAATGACAGTGAAAACAGAAATACTCTTTTACAAGGGAGTGTTAAGTGTAGTGAAACTGACCTGCATTTGCTTTGCACAGATGGCAGCTGTGTAGCACAAGGACAAATCTGAGTCAGTGTTGGTCTGTTCCCCTGTAGATGGTGCCCCTAGTTCAGGGATTTTCTTTTAGGTTGACAACTCTGCATTCTTCATCTTCCTCCCTACTTTGAACATCACTTACTTTTCACCGAAGTGGTGCTTAGGGTTGTACTCCAGAAAAATGACATTTTCTTTGTGGGTAGGACAAAAAAAACCCCTGAGTCCTGGTTTTCTTCTCAGGCAGAATCTACTATCTAAAATGACAAACTGATGAACCATTAGCTTCCAGACTGCTCTGATATTATGAATCTCCAATCTTGCCTTAGGGTGGTAGGCATTATGGCTTCCCCAATGTAAAATTTCTAATCACTGGTGAACATACACATCATATCAATGACTGTGTAATAAAAAGAATGGGAAGTGGGATTTCTAATTTAATTTTGTGAAGCTGACCCTCTGTCTATATTTAGCCCCTATCCAGGCTAAACTACAGTGGTTTTGTTTTTTTATCACTCGATGACCCCTCCCCAGCCAAGAAAGGGGAACTGGGAAAGAAGAGACTCAGACCCACAGGTTGAAATGAAAATGGATTTAATGAAACAGACAAACTAACACCAATGCCCCTCTAAAGTAAACAAAGTTATACTCAGCTCAGTGAATATACAGTAGTCACAATAAACAGGATTACAGTTCTGAGGAGCAGAAAAAGTCCAAACAAAAAACACCCCACCATCTTCAACAGACTCACCCCTGTGTACTGAGCAGGAAGTTTATGGGATGGGATACACCTGTAGCAAACTTGGCTCAGTTGCCCTGGCTGACTCCAAACTGCTGATAGCCTGCTGGCCATGGCAGGCCTGTGATTTTGCCCTAGTGAAACCTAGACACATTTATAAAACTCAAGGAAGAGCTATGTAATAACAGTCAATGTCACCTATTAGATGAGAGTTAGACTTAAAGAAGGTCTTTACAAATTAATAACATATGATGTCCATAAGAGAGGAGATTATATTGTTTCCAATAAAAAATAGGGATAACTCCATCAGGAGAAATTAAAATTAATTGCCTGTGCAATGCAGAATATGCTTATATTTACACCAAGCTGAGAGTGGAGTGAGGATGAATAATGTATGTATTAGAATATACCACTGCAATGTAGGTAAAACCTTATGGCTTCAGGCTTCATGAATTTCACATCTCTAGTTTAAGACCTCCACAAAACTGTCACTATGCAGCAGACACATAACAAAGCTTCCCCAGAAAGCTGGCCCAGCCATGAAGCATGGCAAGTTCTACCATATAACTACCCAGAGTAGGCCAAGAATATCCATGTGAAGAAAGAATGGGGTAGTTACTAGGGTAAAATACTAGTTAGTGTATTTTAAATTTCAGAAAATAGTCTGAAATATTGGTAGCCTAATAAATAATTCCCAAGGGAGGTTGTTTTCATTTAGCTCACACTGATGTTTCATTCAAAGGTACAGTGAAATTACACCAGCAGATATGTATTTAAAATGACAAACCATAAAAATGTCAGGATTTTTCTTTACAGTAGTCACCATTTCATAATATTTTCTTTCCTTTTTTAAAAATTTTATTTTTCTACAGAAATGCAGTCAATATACAGTTCTAATGTTTAGACAACTGTTGAGCTTAAAAGCTTGCTAAACACATGGCTAAATGAACTGGAAATTATATATCATTAATCTCATTAGGACAAAATAATTTTTGATTTTGATGTCTTCACAGCTATGTTTTAGCCAGCATGCAATGCAGTAAACTAGTTACTCTGGTAATTCTGGCTATCAGCAGCACCATTTTGTTTGCAAAACAAAAGGCTTGATTTGTTTCCCATAGCCTTCAAATTACATGAGTATAAGAAGGGAATAGAGGTCTCTGACTGTAGCAGTGTTGTTAAGATGATAAAGTCAATAGTAATGTCTCTTCTGTAAACCTCGATAGATATTTACCCAAGTCAAGGCTGAATTTTTAATCACTATAATATGCTAATGTAAAAAAAAAAAAAAAAAAAAAAAAAAAAAAGCCTTTCATGTTTTAAACAACTTAGGCAAAGAAAAAAGAAATCCTACTCAGTGCACCTAATTCTCCTTAATGTTCCAAAGGTATAAATCTGTAGCAAAACCTCCTGTCTTAAAAGATGGTTTCCACAACTGCTGTGTTCTTTAAATCAAGCTATATTAGAGATCTAAAGATGTTAATGTAGCAATGTAAGGTTTTCATTCAGGTCCTGAGTTTAAATTTTACATCTTAAGGGAACAGAGACTCAAGCTGCACACTTGAGACATATTTTCCTCCTTACTCAGTAGTTTTTACTTAGACTTGTGGAAGATCATCTTCCCCATCTGCTCATAAATCTGTGGATAAAAATCCCCTATCACCTTCCGAGCTTTTTGGTTTTTGACTTCTTTAGTTGCTAGTCTTCTTACCTCCCTTCTTTTCTGTCTTCTTTCCTGTGCATCTGGGAATATGTTTTATGATGGCATTACTGTGATCTGGACAGTCACAATGTTCCTCTTCAGCCTTGACATTAGAGCTGTTTCTGCACGAATCAGGATTAATCCTTTTCTCTTAGGAGGCAAAGTCTGCAGTCAGAATTATGACTGATGATGAAGCACAGTAATAGATTATTCCCTGCTGAGGAATGGAAAACTTACTAAATTGTTAGTTTATTTTTAGTTCTTCATATGTGACCAGAAGTGGGTAGTCAGGAATGTCATTTAATGCCTAGAAAAAACAATTTAATTAATTAATTAATTAAAATCAAAGGAAAATAATAAAAACAGACTGAAAATACAATTTAGCATGGACATAATAAAATATAAAGATTCTCATCACTAGAAGCTCATCCTTGCCCACACTGAAATTGGACTAAGAGCTTGCTAGCTTAAGCTCAGTAATTTGAACCTAGGGAAAAGTTCAGCCCAGAGGAGTGTTTGGTACTAATTAGTTTAAGGATTTTGGCCAATATCTTCTTGTCCTTAAGTGTGGATTTTCAAAGGAATGGTGATTTCATATGGTCTTTGATGTTGGAACTCTAAATTAAAATGTTCTTTCTAAAGATGAGAGCTCAGATTAAGTTATTCTGAGAATTACAGTGGACTTCATGCCTCAGCTTTCTTTCTTCTGCTGGGATCTATGGCCCACACTTTTCTCACCATAATCACAGAAAGGCATTACCATCATTATTCCTTCATAAATATGAAGGTATCTGCAGAATAACCTCAGGGATTTATTAGAGCAACAGTCATGCCTGCAAAGTTTAAAAAAGCCTGTTCAATGTTAAGGTTTTCTATGAACTAACCCTTCAGTTTAGCTTTTTCTCTGAAAGTTATTAAACTTTATCTTTGACCAAATTGATTTTTTTAAGAAAAGTGGTCATGCCATTTTTGTCTTACAGCGGTTCATAAAAGTGTCCATGGTCAACTTTTTCTGAAAGATTTATATTAGTTTGCCTTCCCTATACTTTAATATAAATGAAACTTGTTTGATTTTTCTTGCAGTCACTTCTCCTAAGAAAACCATGACAGTTTTCTTTGAGAAAAAAAAAAAAAAAGGTTATTTGCTGAAGCTATTTACAGTTAAATTGCCAGTTTAATTATCATCTAATGTCTCGTGTACTGTGACACACTCTGTTCTGCCTGAGTCACGATGACAATAGATTCACCTATGTCTGGAGCTGGGCATCTTCATGCTGTTGTCAGCAGATTTGCCCTGAAAAACCACACTGCCCCTCCAGTGATGATCAGAACATGAAAAGTCCATTGTGAATATTACACTGTTAATGTAGTTTTCCACTCCCAGTTTTTGCCACTGACATGTAGTCTACTGACTTTTGTACCATCTATATGTTGGTGGACACATTCAGGGGATGTCCTAGAGAAGGTATCCCATAGCACAAGTGCATTGATCACTGCAGTGAGTGCAGACTCACTGGCAGGACAAATTCAGAGTGCCTGTGATGTGCTGTGGGATTTGCAGAGTAGAAAGAAAGCACCCTTGTATTTGGGACAATGACAGCATGTGTTTGAAACAGATATTGAGTGTCAGTAAATGTAAAATAGTGGTGTGTGATGATCTATTAGTACGAAGATTTTATAGTGAGGGGAAACCAATGCAGCACACAATGTGCCTCCTTGATGCATATTGCAGATTACAGCAATGCAAATGCAGCTGTCACATACACCTTGGATGTAAAATTCTGTGTGTGTCAAGGTGCTGCTTCAAATGACAATACAGACTTCATACATGAATCATCTTTGCGAAAGTATATATGGTATGCATATGCAACTTTTCTCATAGTCCACACATCAACTTTGCAAAAATATAGTATATATATATATATATATATATATACAACTGTTGTAGATCTAGATTTATACTTATGTTTTGCATGTTCTTTCATGCAATCCAACTTTGGAATAGAAATCTCATCACCTTTTCCTTTCTTTCTCTTTCCACCTTCTCATCGTATATTAGAAATTTTCTTTCCAAGCTGTCATGCACAGATTCATACTGAGATGAAAGGATGGTACATATATTTTTTACAATTAAGTGTTATGATCTCCATGTTGTCTTATACACTTACCTCTACTCCAGCAGTAAGAAAGCTAGTGTAGTAGTTGTAAAGCTAGTACAGAGTAGTTAAGCTAGTAGTGCAGTAGTAAAAATAAAACAATAAATTCATATAGAAGTAAAATAAAATATTGTCTTTTATAGAATAAAAAATAGTGTATAAAGTAAAATAAAGTAGTAAATAAAGTAGTAGCGCTCTACAGAAGTGATAGCATAGTGTAAGGTATATATCCTATAGTAGTATAGAATAAAGTAAATTATATAGTAAGGCTAGTATAGCAGTGTACAGCTAGTAGTAAAGCTAGTATAGTAATAAAGAGGCACTTCTCTAGGCATGGAGAACATGTGAGCTTGAGGTTTGTTTTGGTGTTCGGCTTTGTGCTGTCTGGAAAAAGATGAAAAAGGCCCTTTCTGATATCATTCTTTTTAACTTCAAGGGGTTGCTGGAATACCCTGGAGCAATCTTAAAATATGCAAGAGTCTTTCACTTTCTAAAACTACATTTTTAATACTATTTCAGTAACAGTTATTTCTATAGTATTTTCCTTCTCTAGTTAAAAAAAGATATCAAATGCATTTTTCCTTGATAGAAAGTACAGCAGAGTAATCTTTGCCTTCAGACCATACCACTTGAGCCATAGTTGCAGAGCTGACTGAATTAGAATTCTCTTAATGAACACAGTGAAGTGACTAATATCATGGTAAACATAATCTCTGCAGTTCCTGCTGGAACCATCAGCACTATCTGAGATCGAATATTATTACTATTCATCATCAATATGCTCTGCCTCAGGATGTCATTTCTAAGGTGATTTTCTCATCAATATTTTTTTTTTGGTTTCTTGACTTCTTTATCCTTGCCATAATTTTTAGAATGTTCCACACAGGAACTGTGATTAAACCTTTTTCTCCTCTATGCCTTCAGCCTCTAATGCAGTGTTATAGTCCTGAAGTAGAAGAGTGAGAATCCACTAATGTAAACTTCTGGGAAAGTTTCCAGAAATACATTCTGATTTGATTAATGTAATCAATTGCACTGTCATACAACTATGCTCATAATGGTGTACCAAGATCTTTCCACACATATCACAGGAATCTGGGACTTCTGTGGCTTAGAATTTGTAAAATGGAGCTCTTGATGAAAGAACTCAGGTAATAAGTCAGATGCTTTTGACCAGGTGTCTTTACAGTTCTTCATACTTGAACCCATGTCTGGTTTAAACTGTTATGTAAATGTATGTATTGTAATTTACATGAAGGTAATTCATATATTTTCTGGCTTTTGTTATTCATAGTTTAAGAGATACATTTGGCTGTGGAAGTACAGGCAGTTTGGTTGTGTTTTGGTTTCGTTTAATTTCATTTCCATGTCTTGTACATGGAAATTACATTTACATACATTTATATCATTCTACACCCAATTCTCTAAAGTTCTTTCTCCATTTTTCCTTCTCTAACACTGTGTTTAAATTGCATTTGAACTGGACTTCCTGTATGTGACTCACTCTATACAGATTACCTAATTTTTCCATTACTAAACTCCTCAAAAATCCATTGCTTACAAAATGACTGACAGTTTTGGGATATATCCTTATTATTTTACATTCAGACATTTTAATGGTCTCAAGGTGGGTTTAGTAGAACCTACACTTTTCCAGTTTAGGACTAATTTGGTAGTGTGAAGCTGTTTTGATCTTTGACTAATCTAACTTCTCAAATTCAAATAATTTTAGTTAAGTTAAGCTTTATTTGGCTTCTGGTTCTTTACATGTTCACTTGATGGCATTGACTCCTGAAATGCTGGCCCTTCACTTCAACATGCTACTCTAGCGGCCTAGTTTGATGTCGGCCTATATGGCTACTTAGTAGTTGCTCAGTCTCAGCTCCCTTTCTAGAAACAGCCTTTTATTTTTTGGTATCCCCTTGACAGATACCATTAGCTTATAATTCATCTTTAAACCAATGCTCATGTTGAAAGTAGAATAGATTTTGCACTCCTTTTTCTTAACATCCAGAGAATCTCAAATACAGAGAGGAATAAAAACACGGAGTGTAGCAGCAAAAAGCTCTATCTTCCTAAAAATGGTTTCACTTGTTTTCACATCTCCAGTGATAAGGTTGGCTGTTTTCTTGGCAGAACTACTTTCCTGTTAAAACTAAGGATGAGTTGGAAAACTGTGTTCCAAACACAGAGACATGTGCTTAGAGAAAGGTAATAATGCAGTGGAAAACAGAATAATGGTTCTAAACATGGTCAAATTTACCTAAGAATATAGATCCACAGTGCTTTTATTGATGCTCAGTCTCTAACTGAAGAAAGATAGCTGGTCTGAGAAATGGCAGCTTCCCAGTGGAACTGTATTGGAAATACAAGATGGGAGGTGGAAGAAGGCACTGAAAACACTGTATATTCAAGTTTCCATTCTATAGCTATGTCTGTTCCAGTTTGCTGTGACTAGTACAGTTTTGTTAAGGCTGAGTTTGTAGGTGTAGGCAGGGATCCAGGTGATACACTGGAGAGTAAGCCTAACCCCACTCCATCACTTGGTATCTTGGGTAAGAGGCTTAGAGATCACAGGCTGGGTTCTCCTCAAAGAGCATCTGCTATTACAGACATAACATGAATATCAATCAGAAAAGATTCCATTTTAAAAAACTGATTTGCATGAAGCCTCTCCCAGCAGCTGTCAGTAGCTCCTAGGTTGGGCTAGAACCATATAACATCTTGCTTATATACTAACTCTCAGATGTTTTGTGTTATTAAAATGTCAGTCATATTATATCACTAGAACATGTTTAGCATAACTGTTTAGCATTAGCATCCATATGTTCTAATGTTTGTTCTGCATGTCCTTCTCTCTGATTCCACCATTTCAGTCTTCTGCCATTTTTGGTTTTCAATAATGCATAGCTTATAGCTTGTAAACCAGTCTGCTTATCTGTTAAAGCAGATCTTTCTTTTTCAAAGAAGAATAAAAAACAGTAGAATCAACGTAGCTGAGTTTTTGGTAATTTGATATGTAATCAGATGCTTTCTTTTTCACAATCAAAATATGCAAGTCAGCTTCATGACTGTCCATCAAAACATGCATATTATTATTGCAGAAAACAATATGTTTTGTAAACAAGTTATGTCAAATGATGAGTCATGCAGTTTAAATTATATTCGAAATGAAAATTAATATACCACAATTAATTTATTTGTTAATTTCAAATGCACAGTTTCAAAAAAAAAAAAAAAAAGGTATGCATTGGTATTGTAATTTATCCATAGTAAAACACCAAATGGAAATAAAAATGCTGCTTCCATCAACTCAGTTTCTCTCTGCATTGAGCGTTCTTCCTAGCTCCATTCTGAGACTCAGTATCTCATGGACAGTTCAGATTTATTTTTCACTTGGTTTACATTTGTGGCTAGTTTAAAAACATTATGCAGTAAAGCCTGTAAAAACAACACCAAAGTGTCAAATAACAGAGCAGCAAGTATGATCCATAAATTTATATTTGGTTTGGTTTGTTTGTTTTTCTTTTTCATTTCAAGATAATCTTTTAGGATTTAGGATTTGATATAATTTATTTGAATAGTTTCAGTTGTCAGTACTGAAGATCCTCAATCCAGTCACAATGCCAATACCCAGGAACTTACATGTAGGGAACTATTAACAGATCAGTATTAGAAAGGAAAGAAATGATGAACACAAAAGTTTCACCTATCACAAAATGCTTTCCTGCACAGATAAAAATTATAGTACAGGATAGGTACCTCAGACTGCATCCTCGTCTAAAACCAAGTAAGAGAATATCACCTGATAATCATCTGATAATCAGGATGGCTATGAATATTCTAAAAATTTTCAGGAGTCCTTCCCAGAAGACATCTTATCCTCTATAGTGGCATCATCATCTCACTAACATACACCAGATTTGCTTATTTGCAGTTCTTAACTTCTTGGTCTTTGTGATTCCTACTTAATCATTTCACTTTGTCAAAAGTTATCTGAGAGTTGAACTGGACCTCTTCTGTTTCCTAATGATACAAGAGTCCCTTTCACTAGTTCTATAATTGTTGTTTTCTCAAATCAGGTTATTTGCTAGAAATATTAAATCTGTTATTCTGAGGGAAAAAAAAAAAAAGCATCAGCACATCTGCTCAAAGGAGCAAAGCAGGAGGTTTGTCTCCTTAATGAATGACTTTGAAACTTACAGACAAAACAATGTCAGTGCAATAAAAAAGGATCCTACTCTGTCTGAGGGCAGTATAGAAAACCAAACCGTGCTTATGTAAATAAAATTTACTTTATAAAGCCTGAAAGTGACAAGGTGAGAAAAAAGGCAGAAGAGAAAGCTTGGCAGGCTACAATAGGCATCAAGGGTCTTGATCCTAAACTGCTCTGATGGTTTTCTTATTATAAATGCAGATTTCTGGATTAAAAACTGACTTGGATAACTCAGTAAATTAATAAACAGCTCCTTCTCTGATCTCTTACTTACTGGTAACCAGGAAGTCTGTTGCCTTATAAATATAAGCAGGATAGATATCCAACAAGGAATGCTTTGGAGGTACTTTTGAAAGAGAAGACAAGTTTTTGTTTCTCTTCCAAGTAAGACTTTATATTGGCTTACGTACCTTTTCCTCTGATCTCCTGCCATTCTCTTCTTTTATCCTTCCCATTTGTCCTCTTTTAAATAAACTTTCTCTCATGTAGCTCCCCAAAATATTCTTGATTCATTGATGTTGGCAGAAAATGCCAATCTGTTTTAAATCAAATTCTATAGGAATATATTTGTTTCAATGAAACTACAGCTGAAAGCAATTATTGGTTCCAATTTTGAATCCCTGTAACAAAACTAAAATTAAAATATCCCAGTAGCTCTTCTAGTTACTAGGTTTTAAGTTAGTGATGCTAGCTTGGGAATTGAGGCTGGAATTTCAAGTCCTAGTTCCATTGGAACTGGAATTGGAACTGAAAATTAGATCTGGGTCATCTGCATTTCAGTTCAGTGTCCTGCTCTGCAAGCCAAGAAGTCAGTATCCCTTATCCAACAAACATTTTTCTTTTAAACAAATCTCAAATGAGAGGGATTCAGCTTCTTCTGTGTTACTCAGAGTAAGCACTTGTACCTGGCCCTCCATGCTCCTTTCCCTGTCCTAAGCCATGCAGCAGTTCCAGAAACAGACTCTCAGTTCCAAGAGACCCATTCCTTTCAAGTAAGTGAATAAGAGCAAAAGCCTTACTAAACAGGATTTTTATACTCCAGCTGGCACTTCTGTGAAGCTCTGGGCTGTCACTCACCCTGGCACTGCAGAGATGTTCTGTCTCGTCCCAGATATGGAGCCAAGAAACATGGAGAGGGAACCAGGGAGATGCAGGCTCCTCACTTCCCCTTGATGCCTCCCCTAATGACAGCCCTACCCTCCATTCCTATGTCCAAGGCTGGAAAATAGAGGAGGGTCTTGTCTCCAGGTAACAGGGGCAGCAGAATTTTCCTGAAGCAGTTTTATTTTTTCTGAAGAGGAAAGGCTAGTAAATGGAAATTTAGAAGTTCATCATGTATTTGAAATATTGAACTCTTGTGTTTAATTCATTCTCTCCCTGGATTTACAAATGTAAGTTATTTTCATCCAAACTAAAATAAAAAGCATTGGCAAACTGGCACATTTGGTAGCCAGCTTCTTCCGATCTCATACAGATCCATTATGAAGGCCTAATTTAACTTTCCTTTTTCTCCCAAAAGACATGCTAAACTCTTTTTTTTTTTTTTTTTTCAGGGCTTTACGGTGTAATCAAACCAGCTCAGCACAGCAGGCATTTGTATCTTTTTTCCCATACTATTATGAAGTCTGCTTTCATGTGTGTTTGTATCCTCTTGCATTTTGGGCATTCTGGAGATTATAATAAAAGCATCTTCTTTTCTTGAAAGAACCTCCTGGCAGGTTCTTTCAATAAAAGCTTCTCTGCACAACATTAAAGAATGCAGTGTAAAGTTCATTATTACAGGAAAAATGTTCCACCCACTTATCAAAGTATTTTAGGCACATTAATTATGACATACCTTTGAAAGGTTGACTGTCTCAAAAGAAAAACAAAACAAAAACCCACCAAAACCAAACTTTTGTCTTTTCAATGTATATGTTTTCTTTGCCACTTCCAGGATATACTGTCAGCATTTTGTTGCTTGTTTAGTTATCACATATATTTGCTAAAAATCACACAGATCAACCTGCAAACACCATTTGTTCATATATGGGCATGATCACAAAGTGCAGATAGATACAGGCAGGTAGCAACAGAGCTATGTGAGAAGCAGAGATTTTAGTTTGCCCTTTCTGAAAAGTCTTTCTGGGAGATGGGAAGAGGCTTGCTTAGTCCTCCAGTGAAGGCTGAATTCATACTCTCAACCAAGGCCAATGGGAAATTAATCTTATGTCTGCCAGCTTTGTCTGTCGTGTGAAATGACAGATTTGTATGCAAAAGAAGATCATTAGGGTTTCAGAGAAAATACTGATGATTTGAGTCATTTCTAAAAGTAAAGTTTTCAGCTAACCCTTCCATGTTACACAATGCTTCTTTGGAGGGTTGGTTATGTAGCACTGAGAAACTCTGAGAGTTCCAGAAAAAGGTCCACCCAAATGTAAGAGATAATGACATATTCCAAATGCCAGCTAACTGGTTATACAAGCCACTTTTATCTGAGGTTTTTAAATGTATGACAGGTGTCTTCTCTCCCACATTCCCACATCAGAATTAAGATGATCAGAAGAGAAAATGGGAATTAATCATAATTGTTGCTGAAATGAAAAGATGATGACCACCAGCCTTTTTCATTGATGAGAGCAATAGGTTTTCCATGGATAAAATATGTACTTTCAGGAATGTGGCTCACAAATTGAAAATCAATACGAAGAAAGTTCAAATTCTGCTGCCTGTGTACTAATGTTTGATGACCAAAATAAGACCTTAATAGGCATATCTGTGATCTATTGAGTTTTACAATACTTTGCAGTTTGAAGCTGGTATAAAAGTAGCCCAGTGGGAATTGAGACTTACTATGCACACCCACTGTGTGATTTCACAAACTAATAAGATAAAATGAGGTATTTTTAAAAATATGGGAGATTGTACTTTATATAAAGAATGTTTCTTTCTCTGGAATAATGGACTCCCAATGATTTTTTAGAGCTGATTTCAGCAGGAAATTCAACATATCACACGATGCAGCAGGGAAGAAAAAGCAAGACCATGGCTGTTGGTACACAATTTTTTATTAAGAACCTCTTATTTTAGTACTTTATCCATGGGATCAGAATGTACAATCCTTTTCAGATCAGCCACATCTTAATTCAGTAAATATTTCTCTTAATGTCTGTCATATAAATTCATGTTCATGTTTTAGCTCTTACCAAATGCTATTGAATTAAAATATATAGGCTGGTTTTTGTTTCAAAACCAGTGATTTCACATAACATTACAACAGGAAGTCAAAGAACCCATCAAGTTCTGTTTTATTTTTATAATATTCTGTTTAATAATGTCTATTAAAGCATCCATTAAGAGACCATCATGTTGATTTAACTGGGAACACATAATAGACGCCATTGGAATGCTTCCATTAAATTAATGCTAGATACTTACGTCTTAAATAGATGTTATTAACAACATCTTATATAGATGTTGTTTAAAAAAAAAGTCATGCAACATTAATTAAAAGCAAGCTAGGACTTCAGAGATGAAAGAAAAACTCCTTAACTAATAGACACCAAAAATATTAGCAGTGACAAACAATTTTCTTCTTTGGTTCACTGTTTTCTACATTTCACCATTATTTTTGCTTTAGCGTAATGACCTCAAATCTGCCATGTAATCACATGAAGTGCTAAATGAGTATAAAGTGCATACAACCACAATGACAGAATGCTGCTTAGTTTCTTTCTCTTTCTTGCTTTTATTTTTACATTAGTAAATGCAAAGCTTAAAAGAAACAAAAGTCTTTATGTCCAAGTTTTATTTGATGCTAATTTCTGTTTATTTGTTGATATAAATGTATCATTTTATGCCATTAAGCTACTGAAAGGCAAGAACTGGCCATGTTTGACTGCTATGAGACAGAAGCATACAAGCAGGTTTCATCATGTGCTGCTGATGAAGCTGAAGCAAGTGGAAAAAAATATGAATGCCAAAACCAGTGGCTGATTACAAATACCACACTATAACATATCTTACAGAAAATAACCAGGCTAATATGGCTTTTCCTCACCTTTAAATGCAAGGTAAAGTACTTGTTTAACTCAGGTCAGAATACTTTGGTTTTAGCTTGAAAGCCATTGCTTTTCTTAATCACCACAGTCTGGCAAAAAACAGAGCAGAAATAAATATATGAGAAAGAAAATATCATGAAGATAATGCTCACAGTCACATCTCCAATAGGGAACAAGATTTACATCACTTTGTAGACTCATATTTCCTGACATTTGTCCTAGCATATTATGATCAAAGAACTAAAGCAGTGGCTGGGAAACACCACAGGAAGGATTAAATTAAATGATTATGTAAACTTCCAAAGGAAGGCAGCTTCCGCTTGCATTCCGGCTGCTAGCAGCCTTTTAGAGTTTATTTAAAGACTGTTTCTTCTTCAATATAGCAGGCTCTTGTTTAGGGATCCCCTGATGATTTTAGCTTGTTTTATTGGACATGCATTGACCTACAGTTACTATCTCCTTGAACAGAACTGGCTGTCAAAGCAGCAGCTGCTGCCTGTAACCTGTTCACCAGTGCCAGCCAGCAAGAGACCACGACCAAACTGCAAAGAAGGATCATATCATATACATTCCACTGAAATTATATTACCTTGGTACATGATTAAAAATCTCAAGGACAATGATGATGGGAAACTCTGTATCAGACCCTCATATTCGTAATGAAGAATGATTCCAAGAAAGTGAGAAAGCTTTGCATTTAAAAATGACAAAAATTAAAATGACTCCCCTGTTTTAAATGAAGTTGTTCAAGATATCTCAGGCAGGGAATTCAATTCAGTGAACGCTCAGCAAATTGAACACCAAAAGGATTTTTAAAACAGATTGGACAGGTTTATAGCCTATGTAAAGCAAAACACACACACAAAAAAAATCTTATTCATGTGTTAAACTGATTACCTTCAGCTCTAGTACTGCACAACACATGGTCAAAAGGGAATGGGAGGAGGTAGCAAAGGTAGCAGTACTGGGAGGGATTTTTTCCTGATGAAAAGAACAGGGAGAAAGCAGGGTAGATGTTCATATTAATAGACCTTTCCTTCAAGTATCAGATTATCTGATGTTTGATAAAGGGTGTTACTATTTTTTTTAACTTTCCATTTTCATTTTGCTTTATAGAATTAGTTTCAATCCAGATGCCAAAAATGCATGTGGAATATATATGATACTATTTGGCAGCTATTGGATAACAATCTCTCTAAGGAAGTCTTTGGGTTTTAACTTAACTTATTTTAACTTATGGCCTCTCCCTTGTCGTCTCTCTCCCCAGAGAAAAAGATACCTTTTTAACTCATCCATGTCTCCTACAACCCAAGTTATCCAAATCCTTGCTTCTTGGGGGTTTAGTCATGTAGAGAATACAAAAGGAATACTAAATGTTATCATTCTGGTAAGGCTTCAGTAGTCTTTTACATGTTGTTTATAGAGGCCTTTTTACAGTAAGGAAAAAAACCTGTGTTTTAATTTCTGTCAAATTATCTCATGCTATTAAAGATCAATTCATAACTCACATATATATGCTGGATTATAGAGGGAAGAGTAGACAGATAATATTTTAATGAGTGCTAGCTAGTAAAGTTAAACATCACTGAAGAGTTAAACATTACTGAAGACCTAAAATATATTCTAAATTCATCTCCCTGAGATTCTCTGAGATGACTGAGGGGCTCATTCTATTGTTAATTTAAACTGAAATCTGAAGAAATATTTGTTGTTTCCTTACCTTTTTTTTTACTGCATGTATTTGTGACTTTAGAAATAAACTCATGGATGCAAGTATATGTACTAAGGTTAAGTGAAATTTTGTAGATTTGTAATATTCTCATGAAAGTTTGAAAGCACAAATGGAGTGTAAAGTTTTTGTCTAATAATTCTAAATTATTATATTTAGCCTTTTATATCCAAATTCTTTTATGAAAATAAGAATTTCAACAGTATTTTAGAAATATTTCATCCAGTCAGGTCACTAATAATAATAACATTATTTTAAATTAAATTTATGACTCTCACAAAAAGGGGAGATTCCAGTTTGGTA
>JAOEGS010009795.1:0-15544 GCA_025447755.1 Corythornis vintsioides | reverse complement strand
GAAAGGCCTCACCTTTTAAATTTTGTTTTTAGTAGATTTTTAATTTTGGGGGGGTTGGCTTGTTTTTTGGGGGAAGAATTTTTTTTTTTTTGTGTCTGGCCTTTTTGTTTTTCCCCCCCCCCCCCCCCCCTCCAGGTGATGTTTCCGCACGAGCTATGATCGATGTTCTGCGTGACAAGAACAGTGGTGTCTGTGTGGACTCTGAGTCTTTCCTCACCACAGCCAGCATAGTGTCTGTCCTGCCTCAGGACCCTAGTTTCCCCTGTGTTCATTACTTCACTGGCACACCAGACCCTTCAAGGTGAGCCCCAGTATTGGGATTCCCTGGCTAAGGAGCAGGGATGGATTAAGATACATCAAACAAACCCTGCTACCCAAATGGGAATGTTTCTTCAAAACTGAGTGCACAAAGTGCCTAATAGCAGAGGGGATGTGTGCCTTACATGACATCAAAATGTTAGAGTGAAACATCTGCAACTCTCTGGGGTCCCAAGTGTGGTTTTTTTACTGGAGGTGCAATTTCCAGTTGGTTTAAATTATGTATTCTCTTGTTGAAAACAGCAGAGGAGATAAGGGGTTGTTACTGCAGTTATTCAGAGATCTCCCACTTGCACTGAGGTAAAGAGGCTAAGTTTGAGCTTGCTTACCAAAACTTTTCTTTGACTTGATGCAAATACTGAGATAAAAAGGGTGAAGGGTTCCAATTTTTTTTTGGTGGGATTTCTGTCATTTTTAAAGGTGGAGAGTCTAGCTGTAAAAAAAACAAAAAACAAAGTCAATCTTTTTTAGAGGCTTATTTTACATTCTAATGCATTTATTATTTTACATTCTAATTTTCATTCTTATTTGACATTCTAATGCATTTTAAGAAGCTGTTGGCTTTTTTAGTGCAGCCAGTGAGTCACAAACTTAGTCAGTGAGCCTTGATGACAGTGCAGGAGCTGGTAGCAGCAGTGAACCTGCCCACTGTAGGCAGGCAGTGGGTATTCATCATGTTTGGCAAGAGTTTTGCATTTCTGGCAGTTTCTTTACTGCAGAATGCAGGGTGCTGTTTTGTTGTGTAGCTGAGGGGAAGGCATTTGCTGCATTCACTTGCCAGAACCTAGATTCTCAGGAACTAAGATCTGGATTGCTAGGGTTTTATCTGTCCATCTGTCTGGAGTTGAGATCCATATTCAGTGCTGAAGTTGTTTGAGAAGTGTCACAGTGTTGGTAGTAATGTCTTCTGGGTTTGTTGGGTTTTTTCCCCTTGATATAAAATTGAGAAGTGCTGCTGGTTATATACCAAATCCCCTGATATTGAGCAAGTTGCATTGGTTTTTTTTTAATGAAAATTAAATCTCAGAGGAGAAGAGATGGCAGTGTGAACAGAGGAGGGAAACTAATGTGAAGCTCAATGCTGAGAAGTTTTTCAAAACCAACCAAACAAAAACTTGGAACGGAAAATGCAGTGCTGCATTTTTAAAAAGTGGCAGAACTGGCAGGGTGGAGACCATCCTGTGGGTAAAAAGGAGTCAATAAAGTTTTAGAGTAAGTGGCAAACCCCCAGTTATTTTAAAGCAGATAGATTTATTTTGCTTGTGACCAGTAGCAACCCTAAGCTGCTCTGTGCCTGCTGCAGATGAATTAGCCACTGCTGGTCTGCAGGTGCAGTTCAGAGAGCCTGGTGAACACTGCAAGAACATACCTAAAATCTCCCTTATTACTGAAAGCAGTCCTTCTCATTCTTTCAGGTCTATATTTAAGCCCTTTATTTTTGTGGATGATGTGAAATTAGTACCCAAAGTCCAGTCCCCTTCCTTTGGCAATGATGACCCTGCTAAGAAGAGCCCTCGGTTCCAGGAGAAGCCGGATCGCAGGCACGAGCTGTACAAGGCACACCAGGGGGCTCGAGCCCTCCTGGACACTGATCAGGTAGGAGCTGGGGGACCTGGGGTTAGTGTCAGTTCCAAACCCCATTGCAGACTGCCAGATCACTCACTGAAATAACATCCTCTGTTAGAATCCTTGCAAGTGTATCACAGAATGAGAATTTCTCATTCAAAAACCAGTTGAAAATATCTTTGTAACAGAAGAGATCAGTAAAATGCTTTAACAAGTCTGTTTGTTGGTTAATTAAGTTTTGTTGTTTCATGTCTTTAGGATAAAGGCCAGAAACTGATGAGGATTATGCTAGACCTTGAAAAACAAGGCTTAGAAGCAATGGAAGATATCCTTACTCGGGCAGAGATCCTGGATCCTGCTGAAGTAGTGGATCTTTTCTATGACTGTGTTGACACAGAACTCAAGTTCTTCAAATAAAGTAAGCAAACACTTCAGTTCTTTAGATACTAAGGTTCTGGTACCAGGCATCAGTGAATGGGAAATGTTAGATCCTATTCTGGTCCTTCTCCTTCTCTTTTATGCTCAGCCAAGAGTGTTCAAAATCAAGACCAAAGCCACATTGCCACCTTACTTGTATCTGCTTGGATTGTCTCCAGAGTCCCTTTCCCCTAGTCTACATTGCAGGCAAATTTATTTTTTTTTTTTTTCAATTTCACTCTTGCTTGGAATGGATTTTAAACAAATTTTATCTCATTTCAGCTACAGTGGCTATAGTCAGCCTATTCACTGGAAGACTGCAGAGCTCTTCAGGACTTGAGAGTCTTCACACTTGTAAATTTGCAGAAAGAAACATTTCTAGAGGAAAACAAATGTTACTTGCTAGCTGTATCTGGTTAACAAATTGCTCTCCTTTGTCCAGTCCTGCTGTGTTTGTGTATGTATATAAGTCACTGACTGGTCCAATCACTGTGTGCATGCTGCCTAATTTACTACAGAATGTTTAAAGATGTATGTTGGGCAACCAATTAAAACAAAGATTAACTTCATCAGGCTACCTGCCCTATTGTCATTGAAAGCAATCTGCTTTTTCCTCTTGTTCAGGACTAGTCTTGCAGCAAAGCTGACTTGCATTTTTATCTTCTTGCTGGCTCATACAAAGAGGGGTAGAGTTGAAATTCCACTTTTGAGGGGGCAGGAAGGTAAGTCCTGTTTCTGTTGGCCTCCTCTGGGTGTATCTGTTACAGTGACTCAGCATCTAACACTATACCTGTGCAAATTATTACCAGTAGTGTGGCAATCCAACTGCTTAGTCTGGCTGTCCTATGCTTCCTTCTAAAGTGCAGGTCTGCAGCATCCTTCCCTTCCTCCACAGCCTTACAGATCAGCTGCTTTTCATGCTTTTTCTTCCTGTAGTAGTGAGACAGGGCAGACACTTTCAGAATTAAACCAGTTAACACTCCTTCCTGTGTCATGCAAAGAGGGCTGTTTGCTTTATTTTGTTGGTTGGGTTTTTTTTTCTTTTTAACAGGAGGTTCAGACAAGAAGTCCATGTCTTTAGTAAGCAGAAGTTAGTATCTGGAGTTGAAATCATCTACTGTTCAGGGAAGGGGTAGCTGTAGTGCATTAAAAATAATATTGTGCTAGATGCTTGGGTGCAATCCTTAGTCCTGCAAGTTTGAGAAACCAAAGCACCCCCCTGGCCATAAAACTTCCAGTAGTTTTGAGTGTACCTGTGGCTCAGTGGAAGGACCCAGTGTCCTGGATTGGACAGTTGTTATCTTCAATTCAGCAATGTGAGACCAAAAGGCATATAAGGAGATAAGAATTTTATTAAGGAAAATATATATTGGTGTGTGTATTTGTATAGGATGTAAACAGCAATGTAAACCAGCAATGCTGAACAGCAAAACAGAACCCTAAATGTTTGTCACCCTTCCCTTCTGCTGACCAACTGGGACTGGGCCACACCCAGGGTCCCCTTCTGCATCTCCAGCTAACAGCAGCTTCAGCTGAATCAATGGATCTTGTGCAACAAGATGCAAATAACATTTCACCAACAAAAGTACTTATTACAGAGCAGTAAGTTCCAGAACAAATGAAAACCAACAAGTCACATTTAATAGCACTGTAACATAATATTCTTCACAGCAGTATGAAACTTCTCCAGTGGTTTGAGAAGCAGTGTAAATACCAACCCCTCCTCACTACTCTATTCATGCATATTTAGCAAGGAACTGTAATAGTGACAGTAAGTACTCAGCAAAGCATCACTGATCTTTTTGTTCTTTTCATATGATGTCCAGCAAGGTATCATAAGAGGCTAGAAAATGACTAATGCTGCTTTCTTAGTCCTACAGGTGATGAGTTTCTTCCCCTTCCACCATCTCCACACCCTGAGCAAGTGTGTGTGACAGCCCAGCACTCCAGGTGTAGCCTTACCAGTGCTGAGCAGAGGGAAGGGTCACCTCCCTCAGACTGCTGGCAACACTTCTTGTAATGCAGGGAAATGCACAAGAATAATTCTTGCTGGAAAAGACCTTACCTCAGGCTGCATATGAAAAGCAGAAGCTCAAGTCTTGTCCACCTCTAGGTTGCTACAGTTTTCAATCAGCTCTGTTCAAGGGCCCAAGCACTTTGGGGACTGCTTGTTCCACGTGGTTCATCTTGGACAATGAATCCTCACTGCTGCTCTGGGTGACCAGTATCTCTCGTGGCCTGTTTCAAAGGGAGGTGTTGGATCTCTTACCCAAAGGCTTCCTGACTGTTAGGGAAAGCCAGCCTGTCACACAAACACTGTCTGCCATCTGGAAAAGGCAGGGCACTTGCTCTCATGTATTCACACACACCTGGAAGTTTTGCTTACAGTAGAACAACTTTTTTTTCCTCCAGTTTGGAAAAGTTCTTTCCTCTTTGTCATGTCCATCACCACCCAACCCAGCTGGGCTTCCTCAGACACTATCCTGTAAGGATCTGTCATTAATGGGAGGCATGCTCAGCAGCAGCCACAGCTCCTTGTCATCCCTTTCCTCTTCATGCTTGATGAGAAAAGGATTGTGGGCCCATCTGTTCACAAAAGTGACATTCTGCTGCAATCTGGGGCCAGGCAGAAGTGAAAAAACAGAGACCAAAGTTTGTCTTTGTGTGTTTATATAATATATAATAATTTAAAATTATTATATCATCATTATATAAACACTGAAATGATTCTATAATCATTTATATAATAATCATTTAAAAGATGTTTGAATAAGAAGTAGAGAATTTCCAAAATACTTTAAAATGGTGATGGAAGGGGGAAAATGAAGTAAAGGCATGTAATGCAGAAAGTACTGAGGTAACAGCTGTCAGCAGATGTCTCATCAGAGAATATGTCTCATCAAAGAATAAGAACTGTTGCAACACTACATAGAATTTAAATGTTGTGCTGCTTTGCTTAAAAAAATTCCACCTCTATACAGTAATTTCAAAGCCTGTAGTGACATCCCTGCAGTAGTAGGCCAGGTCAGAAGTATTGTTTAGATGGCTTTTCCATATATAGCAATGTTCACACTGCAGCACTTGCAAATCTGCCACTGCAATGGGGACCCCTTCTGCTTGCCATATACAGTGTCTTCATGTTCATTCCCAAAACCAATCTAGAAAGCAGCAGAAGGTTCTTCTCATCTTACACGTGTTCTTAATGGAGGGTTTTTAGAGGGATCTGTAAAAAGACAGGGCAGGTTTCATCAGAGGAAATAGATATATGTTTTTTATATGTATTTTGGATACAGTTCTGCAGCAGAGATGCTGCATTTCTTTCTTACCCTTGAACTGATACATACATATATACTGCTCTTGTTCTGCAGCCCTGCAGGAAAGTCTTTGACCAGGTCCTAGAGCAGATGTTTTAGACTAGTGAGGCTGCTATTTCTACTAATGCAGAGCAGACTGGGTTTTACAGAAAGCAGAATATGGGCATGATATATTTTGGAACCTTCAACTACCAATTTTCAAAGCTGGATAGGTTCTTCTCCTCTAGCAATGACATCATGTGTATCACTGACCTGAGAGCAAGCTTCTAAATTAAGGCAGGAGAGAACCAAGGTTCAGTCATTCACTACTTTCCTGACTAAGTCTCTTTGTTATTCAGCTGTGTTAAACACCATGCATAAGATTTGTATCAAAACACATGCTGCAAGACATGGATTCAGTCACTTTAAGTTTGGGATTTCCTAAGTTCAGAAACAAAAGGCCAAGTCAGTAGCTGACTAAGTCTGTTCATGTGACATCATTGTTTTTAACATCAAGGGCTCTGCAAATTCAACAATCTAAAGCACACAGGCATTTTATTTTAGCTACTAAGAATTTGTACTATGGGATTGTTCCCTGTTCCTACAGTAAGAAATTCCATTCCTCTCTGTGCCTATGCTAACAGCCCACTTCTCAAGTGAACACTGCTTTCTGCACTTCATTTTCACTCCCTGCTTTTAATCCTAGTGGATAATTACCAGACTTTTTCATGTGCACACACTTACCTCTAGCTATCTTGCTGGGATATATTTTCTGAAATGGCTTGAATTCATCAGGTGGGGGGAAGTCTTCCACAGAATGGAAAGTAAATTTAGATTCAAAGTCATCTGGGAAGTTTCAGAGAAGAAAACAAGTCACTGTTAGAGACATACTTAAAAAAATGAATTGCCACAAGTAATCTCAATTAAAAATGCTGACTTTTTTCCTGAGGAATTGACAGTGGCCATTCCATAGAAACAATCCTGGTGAGGACTTCTGTGGGCCACCCCAGTTTTCTGTCTAATTGCAAACACTGCCTGCTACCCACTGCAGTGAAGCTTCTGGCTGCTCTTCTGATTTTCTGCATTGATGACACTGTGGTAACAGAGGCTCCCCAAGTTGTTTGCATGCTACAAGCAAGAATGAATGGCTAATTTATCAGCCCACAAAAACCATTCCTAGTGGTCTTTGCTCTATGGCTTTGAAGCTACTAAGTGGCCATGAAGTGGTTTTAAGAATATCAATACAAGCACACTACAGCAACTTTGCACAACCAAGTGAATTTTGCAAGTTGTGGGTATGATTTTCTTATCGATTGAATGATCCAATGCCTTTGTGAAAAAGCTTTAATTTTCTCTTGTATAAGGTTGTGCAAAAATATTTATAATGGGTCTAGTTATGCTACCCTGTTGTTACCATGAGAAAGTCTAAAATGAGCTTTTGAGGTCTGAGACACACAGAGACTTCTGTACTAAAATCACTACTGAAAGCTGAGAGATCTAGTTGAGATGCTATTACCCATGATGTGCATATTTCCATTTCTAAGTGGCAGGTAGGGGTCATGAGCTGTAGCCCAGGCTGAGACTGCAGACTTGCTGGTAAGTTCAGTTGTTGGTGATCTTGCTGGTGGCTGTGGAGGTGTGACCAGCTTCCCAGCACCGATTCCTACAAGAGAAGCAGCAGACCAGCACATAAACATCATCACCACCAACCAAAAACCACCAATCACACCCAAAACCAACATAGCCCCACACTAAATGGTATTTCTAAATGAACATTTCCTGACCTTCTGGCAGCTGCACAGTGGAATTACCATTATGTTCATATGGCAAGAGCACACAGTGGCATATGTTCATATGGCAACACACCCCTACTGCCCTACCTCAGGTGACCACTCCTGAACAGTCCCTGCACTGCTGGAGACACAACCAATGCCAACAAACACCCCAGACAGAGCCCTGCAGTCACTGAGCATCATGCTGGTTGCCAGAATCACAGATGAAACTCCGATGTTTGAGCTCAGCAGTAAGGAAAGCCTGACGTAACTTCCATGCTCGTAACACATCATGCAAGCCTCAGGTATCTGAGCCTCACCCTCCTGCTCTGAGTGCCCTTCAGTTCCCCCTCCCAAGCTCTCCCAGCAGCAGTGCAGCCCCTCCGGCTGCCACGGGGGGGAAGAGGAGCAGACCCTCCCTTCCAACCAGCCCCTCTCACCTGCCCCTCGGCCGGGCCTCTTCTTCCTGGTCTCCAGCGCCACGGGGGGCTGCGGGATGCCCGGGGTGGGCGGCAGCGGCAGCGACTGGATGTTGCTCGGCTTATGGAGCTGGGACAGCAGGTGGGGGGACTTGGGGGGCAGCGGAGGGGGGACATCGCTGTGACAGGCCGGCAGGGGTGGGAAGGAGAGCCTGCTGGAGGTCAGCGAGTGCGGAGGGGGAGGCGGTGGTGGCGGCGGGGCGGGTGGTGAACAGTCCCGTCCCTCCGAGGGCGAGGAAGCAGCGGCAGAGAGCTCGGTTGTCCTGCCCAGAAACCCGGGCACGGGGGTCAGGGGAGGAGGAGGAGGAGGAGGAGGGGGTGGCGGTGGAGGCGGGTGTGTCCCACCTGCCTGAAACCTGCCGGGTTTCTTGGGCTGAGGAGGCGAGGGCGGGGGCAGCGGGGCTGCGCCGGGGGACACCCCCCTGGGAGGGGCCTCGGCCGGTGGCGGGAGAGCGGGAGGAGGAGGAGGAGGAGGAGGAGGGAAGGCGAGGGAAGGTTTGCTGGAAGCAGGGGGTGGGGGGGGTGCGATGGGCAGGCTGGGCCGCCTGGGGCCGGCTCCGGCTCGGGAGGTGCTGGGAGGCTCCGCTGGGATCGGTGCCCTCGGGGCTTCGGCCGGGAGCGAGGGGTTGCCGCTGCCCTTTGCACAGCTGCTGCTCGCCGGCTCCGAGGGCCTGGGACCTGCTGCTCGCACTCCAGGAGGATGCCCGTGTCTCCCGGCTGAAACACAAACACTGCACATGACACACCAGGATTTCACTGCCACTCATCAGGATGACAGAACAGTGCCAGGACCCAACCATCCATCTTCCCCTCCCACTGGGTACTCCGAGTAGTAATTCTCCTCAAACTCCTCACATCCAACAGGCTGTCCCTGCTGTCACAGGGCTGGGGAGGTGATGTATTCCAGTGGGCACCAGGAACATAACCTGCTGAGGACACTGCTCTTCAGTTCCTGCCAAGTGAACCCACTCAAGGAGAAGGTGCTTTCTGCAGAGGCAGAGTGTGGTCCTTCACACCAGCCTGCCCAGCACAGCCCTCTGACCATCAGTGAGCCATCTGCCTGGAGGAATCACCAGTCCTAGTGAAAATGCCTCAAAGAGCACAAGTAGACTGACACACATCAACTTGTGTCCTTGAAGTACTTCAAAAAATTCACACAAATGTTAACTAAATCTCGATCCCATGGATAAAAATCAAGTTCTTAAGGGTAGTGCCTCAAAACCTTTCCTGAAGGCACAGGTTTGAGTTGTTCAACAGCAAACACCCAAAAACTCCTGACCTTACTGAGTGCCAGAGCTCACTGCTGTGACTCCTCTCCCCTGGATGCTGACCCTTCCTGAGCTGAGAGCAGCAGCAGGGCTCCCACCCCTGCCTTCCTCCTGCCTTTGGGAAGTCACCAGTGCCTTCTTTCTCAGGTCAATTCATTACCTTGCTGGATCAATGCTGTACTTTATCAAATCCAGAGGGAAAAAATGTTAAATATGAATCTTTTAAAGTAATTCCCAAGCCTGTAATACCACAGAAAGGAATGCTAACTGAGGGAAGGAAATGCAACTTCTTTGCTGCTTATCCTGAAGCCAGGAAGCTCAGATTTCAATACTCAAGGCACAAATAAAAGCTTTCATTAAGCTAAGGTAAAAAGTCTCAATTAAAACTCAGTCCAATCTATTCCTCTCTTCCCTACCCAGTGTAGAGATAGCTTATTATAAGGCACCTGAGAGCTAAAAAGATTATTTAAAGCACATTATTAATTCAGCCCTCTGTGGTCACATGCTGAACTAAGGGTTCAGAAAAAACCCAACAACACGATAAAAATAATTCACTAAAGCTGACCTCAAACTACTTTTATCCTAAATCACAGTTTTTCCCAGCTATTCTTCCATAAAAAAATGAAGCCCTTACCTGGAATGTCCCTCTGTCCTGCTGGTCTGAGAACAGGAAAGCCACCAGCAAATAAACCTCCCAGAGGCTGCTGAGAGCCACCTTTACTAATGTCTGGATTAACTCCATCTCTGTTGCTTCCTTTAGGTTCTGTTAAAAAGAATAAGAAAAAAAAATAACATGTACATGAGAAAGTAATTTCAGCCCTGCCCTCAGACTGCTAAACCTTAGACCCAACAAGCACAGCTGAAGCCAGACTCTTCAGGCAGACTCTGCAAGGAAAGTTACTCTGAGTACAATCAACTGCTAACCCCTGTCCTGGAGCACAGCACCCTCTGCTGCTTTATCATCTCATTAATAATGACAAAACCAAGAATTTGTATTAGACAACATTACATTTATGCTTCCAGATTTATTTATTTTTTTGCCATTTTCATTCTTTTATCTAGTAAAGAGCAATTTTTTTCTATCTGGGCCAACAATTCCTACTTAATTCTTTTAGTGATAAACTCTCATGGATTTAATCATTCAAGTTTTGGGGTTTTTTTTCAAGGAATACCTATTAAAATAGTGCCCAGTTCCAGACTTATTAACATCAATAAAAATTACTGATCTTAGAGCAGGATGCAACACATTCCCTTCTCCACACCCTAAAGCCATATGAAGATGCAGAGCTTTACTGCACTTCAGTTTTATGTGTGCAGCTGACCTCCACAAGCCAGGCTGCAGCCAGGAGCCCCCCAGGAGCCCCCCCGGGAGCCGCACTCACTGTGGATCTGCGGAGCACTGCGGTCGTTGGTGTGAGTCACTCTCCTGAGGCGAGTGCCCTGCTGGATGTCAGCCAGGAGGGCGTTCCGTGCTCTCTGCTCTTCCCTGGGCAGCTCTGGGAGCTCTGAACCTGCCTGGTGGCAATCAGAGCATTAGATGGGAGGGACAGAGAAGAACGTAGGCTTAGAAAGGACACAAAGGAACACGTGGTGGAAGATTTGACAGAAACCATCCCTGGAAGGTGGGGTTTCAAAGCCTTTAAGTGGAATCCACAGCTGTGCAGGAGGCAGGGAGAGCTGCAGTTTAAATGCAACACAAATCTCACACTGGCTGTGCTAATGCTATTGAAAGGAAACTAGGGGACACAAATGAAATGTGACCTCTTGCTTGGCCACTTAGGGTCTCTGTCCCACAGCTCCAGCTCTGACTGCCTCTCTCTGCAGCTCTTTTCACTCTATTTACAAATTCCCACAGCTTAGCTACCTTCTGAAAGGAAAGAATACCAGAAATGCTTCCATAGTCCTTCATTTTAGCACTATACTCATAATAAAGCAGAACATACAGTCATACTTTGTAAAACAAGGAACCCAGCTCACTAATAGCATTCTGAAAGCAAAACAGACACTTGAAACTACTTAAAGAGCTGCTGAGTTAATAATATGTCCAACTTGCTAATTCTAAGTGAAGAATGACACTGGTATGGTATTACTTGTAGTTATTTTTGTACTTAACTTACAAAAAAAAACAAAAAACAAGCAAGCTGGATTTGCAGAGCCCCACTAGATGGCACCTCAGGACACTGCTATGTGCCTGCTGCATTCCCAACACCTGATGTAAAACCTCAGAATACAACCTTGTGACTGGCACTATAACCATGTATTATTTTCCAGTATTAAGGAAAACACCACACTCCATTACACAGTTTGCTAACTAGAGGGAGTGCTGCCTGCCCAGTGAGTCCCACTACCCACTAAGGCACCCCAGAGAGGCTGCCTGTGCAAGCAGCATCAGCCCACACACCACTCACAGAAGACTGCCAGTCACAGTTCTGTAAGATGACAGTACTTACTGTGAAAAATGGAAACACCATAACTGGAACTAGGCTGACTCCACTCTTCCACGACAGCTTCTTACCAGTATCCTGCACTTCACTCCTCTCTACACCCACTAATGACTGTGCTGTGGCTGGACAGCCAGGATCCAGAGGGATCTGATTGAGACCTAAGTTAAAATTAGATCCCTCAGCTGTCTCTTCATTTGCAGGTTCAGTGTCTGTACATGAAGCCAGCTGTCCACTTCACCCCCTTGCCCACTGCTCTGAGCAGGCAGGCTGCTGGAATACAGAGTTTCACAGAGTCACAGAGTGTCAGGGGGTGGAAGGGCCCTAGAAGATCATCTAGTCCAACCCTCCTGCCAGAGCAGGGGCACCTAGACCAAGTCACCCAGGAACAGATCCAGGGGGGTCTGGAATGTCTCCAGAGCAGGAGACTCCACAACCTCCCTGGGCAGCCCATTCCAAGCTCTGGCACCCTCACTAGGAAAAAGGTTTTTTTCTTGCATTTACCCTAAACCTCTTGTGCTCCAACAAATAATCCAAATTCAATCCATTTTACAGATTGTGGAACAAAATGAATTGGAATTATACACAACAGCATTAGGCTATTCTCGTAGTGCCAAAAACCCAGCAGGTACGGACCATATGAACTTCCAATCGCTTAACTGACCATCGTGCAAACTGAAAAAGCCAGTCAGTGGGAACGCAGAGGGGAGAGGAAGAACATCATCCCTGTCACTGCTCCGGGTGCTGCAGGTGCCTGAAACAGAGGAGGGCAGGCGGGCTGCCCCACACTTACGAAGGAGCGCAGCTGCGCGAGCACCTTGGATATCACGGCGTTGGGGTCGTCGCTTTCCCGGGGCTGCTCGAAGGGCCGCCCTGCTGTGGTGATGAGCCAAGCAGCAAGAATGCAAAACATGAAGAACTGCTCCCCGGGGTTAGTGGGCAGTGCAAAGTAGTGCCTGTTTCAAAAGGGGGAAGAAAATGGGAAGTTAGTGGAGCTCGTGAAGCTCTAGCAGCGTTATAGGCGGGCAGAGGCTAGAAAGCAGTTTCTTTAGCTGATTCTTGCAGTGAGTCACCCACCTGAACTCAGTTCAGGATGTCTTGCTGCACACATAACTTCAGGAGAGTGTTTTCTATACACAGCTTACCTGCTTCCCACTTTAAACAAGCTATTGACCACCACTGGACTTCTGGTCAAATGGAAACCGGGTGCTACTCTCTCCTGCCAACAGGGCTGTGCAGCTTCAGTTAAACACCACAAATTAACAGTTCCAGGTAAACCCCATCACTCTTATTAACTTGAGCAGCCTTAAAACATGATGAGCTCAATTTTGTTCCTATTTAATTTCAGGGATGCAGAATCCATCCCATCAGTTAATAAAATACCACCACTGACTAATTAAGACCCTATGCAACGGATTCAAATGTCCCTTGCGTAACATAAAATACTTAAAAGAACCAAAAGTTAGAGATCTGCTATCAACAGTAACCTGTAGGCCATAAAATGAGCTAAAATGTCACTAAATCTCAGACATTTTTCACAGGGAAAATGATTTAGAGTGCAAGACAACATTTACATTTGAAAAACATCCTCTGAATGGATTAGCAAAAGTGACTGATAACTACTGTCAACATCACACAGCAAAGTTCAAAACCAAAATCAAAATGATCCATTGCTAAAGCTACCTTTACCCATGCCACTGGAAGTCAGTATGGGATTTGTCTCAACTTTTATCTACTTTAGAATATAATGAAAAATCCTTTAGAAACACATACTGCTCTTCATTAAAGAGCATTTAGACAAATAGCAGAAAGGTATCTCTATTTGGGCTTATGATTGTTCTTCTTCATAAACAAACTAATTTTGCACCAAGTGACCACATGAAACTTGAATTGCACTTCCTTCAGGGGAGAAAAAAAACTACTTAAGCCTCATAGCTTAAAGAGATGTGCCCTCAATCTCCTGATTGGACTCATCCATGCCATGATACCACAATAACCTCACCTCCTGTTCCTTCTTAGCATCCCCAAATACACTCCCTGACAACAACAATACAGCCAGTTGCTTTTTCTCCAGTGTTCCCCAACCTCCTCCCCTTCCTGTGCTCCTCTAGAGTGGCAAGAGCTGCTGTACCTAAATCAGTGTGTCAGCTGAAATGTTTTTGAATAAATCCTTCCACCCATCCTCACCTACTGTGCTTTGGATTGCTTTAGAAAGCAAGGTACACAAGCTGCATCTAATTTGGATCACACTAAGTTGAAGGATGTGGTGGTCCTAATGAGAATTCAGTTTATAAAAATCAGACCACAGTTAATTCATGTGCATACAGTACTCAGAACCAAACTCTTCCCCTTATGGACACAGCTGCTTGCTAAGGTTTGCCTCTTTCCTCCTATGCTGACAGATCAACGGCTGGCTAAAAACAGTTTATAGCCACTGTGCTCTTATTCTTTTGTTTCAAAAGAGGCTCAAGTAACTTGGACTATGTTTTTTCCCCTCTTCCAAACTGTTTTTTATAGAAAACTTAAATGTGTGACATGCTGCTGAGGAGCCTGGTGGAAATGGACAGATGGATTGCAAAGTTTTTTGAGCAGGTGGATATTGGGAGCACATGGGAAACAGGACCAATCTCCCAGTACACTTAAAAAAACCCCAAAAATCAAACTAAAACAACAAACAACGTATTAAGCAAATAGGTATTAGAAATAAAACAGACTCAAAAACAATGCATCTAAGCCCCCTTACAAATACACCCCCCCCCCCATAGTTATCCTGACACAAGATATTCATCGAGGGTAGAATTACTGCTTTGCACAGATATAGGGGTGTGCAAATCATTAACCTCCAGTTATCTACTGGGGCAGGGAAAGTCAAGTTAACTAATTTACTAATCACATCTCAACATCTACGGGAACATCTTGAAAGGTTCCTAATCCTCGAGAAAGCGGCGATCTTGACAGGTTTTTACTTGACCTGGGCATGAGAGCCACCCTTCCATCCCTCATCCCTGCCCACAGCAGCGTCACCTCCCGCCGGGACCTCCTCCTGCCCGTCACCTCCCCCGGCTTGGCACCCAGAGGCGAACACCCGCCGTCGGTACACGGCTGACTGACGGGCTGTCTGACCGACCGACCGACTGTCTGACCGACCGACGCCCCAGCCCCCCCGCCGGCGCCCTGCCCTAGGTGCTTCCCCGCCCCCGGTGCTGGCAGCCGCCCGGAGGGGCGAGTGAAAAGCACCTGGAGAGCGGCCGCATATTGTTGCGCCTCAGCACCTCCTCCTCGTAGTTCAGCAGCTTCAGCTTATCCAGCAGCTCCTCCATCAGCACGAACATATGATAAGCCGCGCCCGGGCCCCGCTCCACCGCCGCCACCCCCTCCTCGTCCCGCTCCCTATCCCGGTCCCGCTCCAGCGCTCCGCGCCGGCCCCCGCCGCTCCCCGGGGCCTCCTCCGCCATCTTGGCGCCTCTCCTGAAGCGCCCGTAACCGAGGCAACCGGGCCTGGCGATCCCCGCCCGCCTCCTCCTTCCGCTCCACTCACAGGCTCCGGGAAGCGCCAATGGCGGCCGGGCACTGCGAGCCAGCATCCAATCGCCGCTCCGCGCCGACGCGCAGGGCCCGCCTCACGCCGCCGCTCCCGCCTCACGCCGCCGCTCCCTGCGACGCCGAGGGGGCGGTATCGTAAAGTGTCGTGAGGCGCCGCTTCCGCGCTTGAGCTGTTATCCAGAAAAAAATGAAGCAATATTGACATGTGAAAAAGCACTTACCTAACTCTGCAGACAGCCCAAGGCACCCAGTGTTCTTATTTCAGATTACCAGCTTTCTGAGAAGTGTCATTATAATTTCTCTAGTACTTTCTTTTTGCCCTTTGGAAGGACAGGACTTGCCTCGCTGCCCACGAGGTTCTCACGGGAATAGGCTCCCCAGGGAGGTGGTTGAGGCTCCATCCCTGGAGCTATTCCAGGTGAGGTTGGCCAAGGCTCTGAGCAGCCT